>JABASI010004965.1:0-13109 GCA_019776505.1 Tomocerus nigrus | reverse complement strand
GTCAACAAGCCCCCTAGAGGGAAACCTCTACAGTCAGATCATCACATCCAAAACTGTCCCACTGGTACAGGGGACCTCAACTCGTATCCATTGGATTGGGGAAGCCAACCTTAAGCAAGGGGAAAATATTTCAATTTTAGCCTTTGGCATAATTCGAATTGTCACGAGTCACGACACAGTTCATAGACAAAGTAATTAATTACCCGCCTCTCGTCACTGCATTTCCTACAGTAGTTAAAGGATATGACTATAGTTATATAAAAATCCTTATTGAGGGACGGCTATAATAAGTAAATTGCATTGACTTGCCAGAATACAGGTTCTCTAATTGCATGTTTCACACTTGTGAAAAGATTTTATCTTTTTCGCCAATTTTTTATCCTAACTAGAAATATTTATTCTACCCCTACACCAAAATGCTCTCTATATTGGTATGCATATAAGTGTGACTGATAAAGTCATAACTTGCAACTTGAGCACCTAAATTAATAACCGTCTCTCCTTTGGGAATGTTTAACTGTGAGCCTTGCAATTAGAGGATGCGACGAATACCTATTATTCACTTCCTTTCATTGCTTTCATGCGTGCAAAATACTCCGTATACTGGCATCCAACATGCAAAGGTATTTTGGTAGCCTTTGATGAAGTCTATAATATACACCTATAAGTAGGAATGTCTTGAGTTGTGACCTTCGACTTGTGTGCCTTTTGTAATTCACATTCCATGCATCAATTTTCAAGAAGTACACTGTGTAGTATTGACTATATTATAATATATACGCTTTCTAAATACGTTTCACAAAGTTTTATATTTAAGAATTTCTCCTTTTGGATAAATCACTCGTCGGGACAGGCTCGATCTAAACTTCAGAGGTCTACGCCTACTACGTAACTTACTAAATAGAATTTCGGTTTCGTAGATTGAAGGGCACATAAAAGTTTATTATACATCAGTTGTCACTCTTGTCACTCTTGCATTATGCATACCTTAAAACTATAACATTTTAGAGGAAAAGCCATCAATTTCTTTTGTTAACCTATAGTTTCAATTTAAATTTATTAAGGGTTTCAAGGAACGGTTATAGTATAGAAAGGCAATTGCTGCTCCTATTTAATTATAAGCCTCAGAAAATTGTCCTGCACCCATTAGCACAATTCCGTGATCAAAACACTGCAACTGTCCCAATGAGCTGAATAATTAATAATTACACCTGATACATCATCTAATGGGACTACCAATAATACATCCATACATACCTAATGGAACTTTGAAAAATATACTAGGTAAACCTTAAATTCAGAGTGACGATTATGAGTGATCTTGACTGTTTTCCTCATTTCCGCAACAATGAATTAAGGCAATTCTTGTAGGTGGATGTGAACAGTCTCGACTATCTTTTGCCTAAATTGTTCTACGCTTTTCCTTCAACTTTCTGAAGAGTTAATAGAATGGAGTTATTATTATCTAACATTACTTACTGTCTGTCCTAGTGCCATTTATCAACTTTCACACATTTCTTTGGTCTATGCATCCTTATAATTATTCATGCTTCCACTCTGCTTTCTGGTTAACTTTGTGACGCAATAAGAGAATACCTTATATAGCTCAGGAGAATTATCAAGGTCTCTTCTGGGAACTGAACCTAGCGCTCCGTATTATTAAAATTGAAGTACCTACCCGCATTACTACCTACCCGAACCCTTACAATAGAGAACAATGAATGAACTAACAGACGTGTTCGTCTAATTCTACTTTTTGGGAAACCTAGAAATGACAGAAAGTGTATTGACGCAAACTCTTAGAAAGTAGAAAGGTATACAAAATCAAATTTATCTTACGATATAACCAGTGTAATCCTTAATATATGAATATTTTTAACTTGTAGAGTGAAAATGTAAATATCGTGATTTTGAGTAGGTGCCTACTAATTTATACGCCTACTCGATACTCTGTCAAATTTAAATTTTCTGAGGGCTATTCTCAATATTCTATAAGCATACTAAGTCGATTTTTATTCAGATTCATATATCTGTGGCATATGGTACCATATATTCAATCATCGCTTGCCGTGACGAAGTGAATCAAACTCCCTTCCTACATCTACCTAGAGAGGCTTAATTTTTATGGGATTGATTTTTATTGTAGCAGCAACACCATTTGGATTTGGAGTGGAATCCTACAAGTCTTTTCATGCAGGGAAGGCTTTCACCATGCTATCCCTATTCCCTCCAATCCCTCCTACAATGCGAGCGAAACTATTACTTGTTACATTAAATCTCAAATTATCATTCATTTCCTAACTATCGCACGTTACGTAATTATTAACTATATTATATTGCCCTTTATCTCCTCTCCCTAACTTCACACTCGCGCGAAAGTCACCTCTCAGAATTTCTTGCACAGCTTCAGTGCTCGCATAATCAATATTTTCCGCTATGAATACTACACCAGGATCGAGTTTGCTATTCACGCCAACTCAACCAGAGAATAGCTTTTTTAACGCATGCAAAATCTATTGATATTTGCAGTTAAACAAAATTTTCCAATATTGACAACTCACAATTTTTATGGTGTTACAACAACTACCTAACTAAATGATATCGATTTTAAAATAAATTATATGCAAATTGTGGAGCAGCCTACACTCGTTTTGTTTAAGACATTTTCAATTAATGAAATAATGTAATAATGTATCTTTAACAATAAAGTAAGTACATAAACCCAGATTTTACTAAGCCAGTATGATATAATATGAAAACTTCAATGAAACTAACAGTAGAGAGCATGCAGGTAGGTGAGAGCATGTATATGTAATACGTGGGCACGTTTGTTATTACAACAGCATCGTTCGCGGCGTTCGTGGTTTCAGAAGCACGCCACGGAGTTACGCAAGTTTTCATTGAGTACCGTAATGTGGTTAGGAAGTTTTTGAACACCATTCGGTGCAGTTGGTGCACAGCATTAGTTTATTGCATAACTAACCACTATATGAATTCAGAAAACTTTACGATCTCCTTGAGTATTTGACAGTTTAATAGTTTTGCATGAAATAAAATCTATAAACGTCATTTTCTGTTCTTGGAGATGTGCCAGTAGAACAAATGGGAGGAGTTTGATATTAGAGTTCCATACCTTAGAGTCAGAGACATTTAATTTGAATGTCAGAGAATTTCAGAACTTCAATGATAGTGTGTCAAACTATCCAATACATTTGGGCATCAAAGCAAAGAGGCTAGGGCTCGGCCGGGCTGTTTGATATCTAAGCATAGATATTGTCCCGCTTATCCCGCTATGTATGACATAAATTAAAGTAACAGGCAGAGTAACTATAATAATATTATAGCTACAGCTACCTACTTGCTATGCTTGTGTACACTTTTGCGTATCTGCAACAGGAAAGTCCCTGAATCTAGGTAAATCTCGCACGAATAACGCTAGTGATCATTGCAGTCCTCACATCTACCGTGTTGTCTTTGATATGAAGACCCAAATAATCCATCATATTTATTTATGAGATGAGCGAATAAAGTAGTAAATCTAGAATCCCATTCTGATTTAATCAATGCTTGTAACTCTTACATCTCTAATTTCAAGTTAACTGGAAACGAATTTGTAATTATAAACCATTGGATTGGTACCTTCACTGGAACGAAACGTACGTTCTTCACGGGGGCAAACTTCATACTTTATTAGGAGTCTTTTTATTTGCAAGACTTTTCAAGGCCAATTGAAAATGTTGACTGACACTGATGAATGAGCAACTGAATGAGTGTGATTATGAACATTAATGTAATGTGTAACTTTGTAACTATTAACATTAGGATTTTCTAATATGCATGCTCCATACATGCCCTATCAGCAAAATTGACCTTTTATCGAATAACTATTTAGCAACACCTATATATTTACACTAATAGATATATAGCGGTATATGGTAGTTGATTTTTGTACGGATTACATTGAGGCGACTATAAATAAACACCTTAATACTTTCATATTACTAAAAATTGCTTTACTGTTTCTTGGCAAATAATTCCTCATGTTATACAAGTTCATTTAAGGACAGACAACCTACTATTTGTTTCAAACCCTAAACACTGAACCTTTAAGTATGCGAGGTGTGTTCGTTAATTTCCGACTCATAGCAAAAGTAATGAAAAATGATATTGTTGATAGGTTCAAAAGCATTGGAACTTGCTACTCATTTCAAAGTTCGTTACAAATGCGATACAACACCGAAATACTGATGTAATACAGTAATATTACATCAGTATTAGTTCATACAGAAACCTAACCAGATGCAGCTTATCCGGCGTAATTATTTGTTTTCAGACTTTCTGAATAAAGAAAAAATTGACTTCAAATGCTTTTTCTGGACTGGACTTTTACTAGTAATAGTGCCCTTACGTCACGTCCGTAGTAGTATCTATAATCTATACCTTATAGACCGAAGTAGCCAGGGAAGTAGCGATGTCAAAATTTTACCGTGCATGAAGCAAATCCAATTCTCATTCTAGATTTACTTTACCTTTGGTTTTCATGTTCATAGGTAAATGGGACCCTACTCCCTTTCAGTCCTCCTCGTCTATCTCACTTACGGTTGAGAGAAAATCCTATTATTTGATAGAAACTATCAAATATCAGTAGCATCTATGAGCATCTTCGAATAAACAGGCTCACTTTAATGCTTAGAAATTGTAAGCATCTAAATCACATTACAGTGTTTCATATAATAATATCAGCACTATTCTAGCATCATGTCGTCTCGGTAAACTTAGAAGCACGGTGACCTTAGTGAACTCTGCATAGCTGAATTGAGATTACGACCACCCAAGGGGGATCTTTTGTCTGAGAACAGAACACAATACATCTGTCACTGTCAAGGAAGACAACTTATCTCAGCGCACTGTACAGTATGCAATGATTGCATTTTACTGGATCTATGTAGATTTGAATCTGAGAAATATGCGGGAGTATTACCCTTTTAATTCAGTCACTGCACTGAATTTCAGTTGTACAAGGGCAAACTGACTAAAGGTAACTGCCATCGGGAAAATTTCAGGTTTACTTTCGACTCCGTTGTTTATGCCATCTTTAAATAGGTATCTTTCCTACTTTATTTATTATACATAATTATTATACACTTAGGTAACACAAGTAGACTTCTGGAGAACTTGAAAGGTTTTAATCCTTTGTGCAGGTGCTTTAATAATATGACAAGCTAAAGAAGGCAAAATAAATACATAAAATGCATTCGTTTAAAAGTACCGTGGACGAAGGACATTATTTTCACTTGGACTGTCTAACTCTGTGGTACCCGCCGATTATTTGTTTAATGCTTTACCTTGAGTTGAACGGTCATTTGCTACAAAAGGCCTTTGAGACCATGTTCCTAAAGAAAGCAGATCCATGGTCTTCGAGATATTCATCAGGGTTTAGAAATTCTCAAAAAAATTAGCGATTCATCTCATTTCAATTAGTGAAACAATTTATTATATTGAAATGTTAGTGGCAATGCATAAAACAAATCACATTTAGTATTGTGGAGCTGCTTTTATGTATATCCCGAATCAGTTTTACTTCATATTGACGGAGAATTGCTTACTGCGACCAGGTTGAACTTTTCTTAGCCAAAACAGTATAATTTCACCATCCTTGACTCGTATGTCGTCAACTCCTAAACATAAAATTTCGTTGGATAAAATACCACAAGTTGTGTATAAAGTAATAAGTAATAATAATTTTACTAGTAAAATCTTGATGTTTGTAATCATTTTTAATGTTTACACTGCAGTATCTAGCTTAGTAATGATATTCAGGAAGTTTTGTGCGTTAGACATTAGATGAAAAAGAACCACAAGCATTTATACCTTTCACTGCTAAGTACTCCTGGCTAGGTGGTGCATTCGGATTAGGATAGTCGGGTAGCTGATACACGCTCCAAGCCAAGTTTTCATCCCTGTTGTCTTGCACTCCTCCGATGGAGGATATGTACTTTCCAAAAGTGTATTGTTTATACTCAAATCTGAATTAAAGAAAGTTGTTTCAAACTTTGCATATTCTCAAGCAACTGAAAATTACTCTTTCTTGAAATAAGAAACTTTTCTTACTTATAATCATCATGACGTAAAGCTGCATGTTCCATTACAGTGAACAACGTCGAGTTGTCTGGAGCGATGATGGCTGCATAGTTTTTATTGGCTGCGTTCAGATTATCGTCACTCCAAATGTAGTAATGTACTCTTGCCGATGGATAGGCACCTATTGACCAAAGAACTCAGTAAGGATCAACTAAGTACATACCTACGTTGAAATAAATCGTTTTCCTGTATATTCCAATCCTAATAGGTGAAAAATATCATAAAACTAACAAAAAGCATAGTAAAAATTTTTACCATTCAATTTTAAGGCCAAAATAACGGTGGAAGTCAGAAACCCAGTTGACACAACCAGCAAAAACAAAGTGGCGAATAAGAATGTTTTCCGGTCATCTCTTACTAACTTTGGGGGCGACAGGAACTGTCCGGAACCAGCACAGCTACACATTTTTATACAAAGATATCAAGTCGGGTAGTAGATCAACATAATTTTACATTACCCCATTGAGGCTACAACTATATCGTAAATCTCGTTGGAGTTGACTAAAGTATTTACTTGGTTTTTACACAGATTCTAACTTTTGACTCTACATCGCAATAATCCTTTACATGGATTTATGAAGATTTTAGACAATATTTGCATGAGTATAAATTCTTACCTGTTGTCTAGCCCGAAGCCTTTTTCCTGGTAGTTCTGCATTCTTGTTTTTATTATATTGAAAATGCAGAAGCCTCGGAGAATTGTAATGTGGGATCACCCGGAACTTGAAAAAGCCTTAGCTAAACACGGCAGTCACTTTGCTACCACTCCTATTCCTAACTGAACAGTATCAACACGGTGGTAGGACGGTAGGTGCCTACCTACTATATTATTACAATAACGATACCACACAACCCACTGATGATTGCTTCAAAGTTTGAACTAATATTGCACTGGTTTGTATAATATCAACGTAAGTAAGGCAATGAAATGATGGTTTTAAATGTCATAGCATGAAACAATTAATAAAATGCTGGAAACAAACAATTCAGAAACATGAGCGTGGGAGTTCTACTTGGCTGTTTTAGTGTTGAACTGAACCTATGTAGGAGAGTTAGGGGGTAACCACGAAGAAGTATTCAAATTGTTAATCATTTAATCAGCTCGTCAATTTTATTGTCTTTCTGCACATTTCAATGACGCTGGATGGAACACACTGAGTATAGCTGCACTCATCCTAAGTAATAAAAATTCAGGAGATAAAAAGTGCTAGCGCTAGCAAGTGCAAAGTAATTTCTATGCAAAACTGCGTTTTGCTCCGTTCAGTTCAGTGGCATTCCGCGTTTTGTTCTCTTATAATATGCTTACGTTAACAATGGGAAACCTTTGAAGCAACTGACTCCTCTAAATAATGCCCTTGAACGATGAACTATGAACTACTCGAAATTACGTATCGTAGGAGCAGGAGCATTAATCGTAACTCTGCTTGTGTGGAGTTGAAACTTGAGACTAAAAGCCATAAACGTTGAGATAATATTTAAGTGCCTACCTGACTGACTGCACAACAAAATAATGGTGATAACATAAAAGAGACTTAATAGAAACATGCAGTCAATCAGAGACAAGACTCCAAATAAATGAATATGAAAGTAATTCACAAAAACATTTACGGAAGCAATGTTTATGTATCATGCACCGTGCACGGAGTGTCATCAGTATCATTTATCCTGAATTGAGCATTGTGTTTACGATATAACGGTTTATTAAGGAGGGCTTTGAAAGAGCATTGTGAGAGCACTCAAATCAATGTATTATTTGAGACCTTCCACAGGCCACAAGTTTTAACCGAAATCTACCAAACTTTCTTCAAAAATCAGATTTTATATTACCGAGGGAGTGTGAAGCCCAAAAGTACTCGTTTTGAGTCGGAAGGCAGTTGTCTACAGCTTTATTGATTTGAGTACTCTCACAACAATGCCCATTCAAGGCCCTCCTTAAGACAATGCTGATAATATTACCCATTACCCATATTATAGATGCACCAATGCATACAGGTACTAGGGTACTACTGTACTACTCACGTTTACGTCGCGTTTACGTCTACGTTGATATCTGAAACGTGAGACTTTTTAAACACCCAACCTACAACACAGTTTCTTCCATGCATTATGTGACTGATTCAGATTATCAGATAGAAAAATCAAGCACGATTTTTAATCTTCATTGACTTGCTAATTCAGAATTCGTGCTCAGACAACTTTTGAACTAAAGTTATCTAGTAGTTGTAAGCAAAATTACAATATTATCACTCGTAAGACATAGAAAGTTGATAAGTGACAATAAAAATGTATTTCCAGCTATTTAGTCTTTTATAGTTATGGTATTTACTGATAACAAGTGAACAAGTATTCGAATAAAACTCAAAAGTATTTTAAAGAGGAAATAGGTACCTAATATCTAACGATATCCGCTAGCAGGTAATGTAATCTACTGCTACCTTTGTTAAAACAAATATTTTATGCTGGAGGAAACCGTGCTGTGTTGGCTATTTCCCAATTACTGGGTTTTATGATTCATTTCTTTGTAAACGAATCAATTAGTCAAGCCAAGATCATAAGACCAGTTTCACGGTTGAAAAACAGTCAATGAAAGTAGGTACCTTGTCAATTATGTAGAATACTTACAATTAGAGCAACTCCCTCTGCATGGTTTGCTGTTTTAGATGTTTCTGCCCCGCATTTTCCACCTGGTTCTCACTCTCCCTCAACAAATAGAGCACAATGGGCAGAATAGGCACCTACCTAACTACATAAATTGATGAGAAACTTGCCAAGCATGAAATTTTTGGAAGAGCTGACTGCTAACAAATAATATTACACAATTTACTGTATCGTGTGATTAACAATACAGCAATATAAATGTTTATGCACTAACGTTCATCTTTAGGTTTGGATATACATCTTAGCTGTCCCCTTTTATTATCCATTGTCATTGTTCATAACGGTTGACCCGCTGTACAGACAGAAAATTAGTCAAACAAACCATGAGTTAAGTAGCTGGTACAAACTAGTATTCATTACTTAAGGAAGCTCATCATCCACAATTCACTGTTTCTTATCACGCAGAGTAGCTATTATGTTTATTATGACGTAATTAACCTTTGAGGTTTTATATTCCGACCGCGACTGGTAACAAGATATACATTCATATCATAACGTCCATCATTTCACTACTGTGTGAATCAGAAATGCTGTGTCACTGGAAAAGCTATACATGCAGATGTGGCGCCCGTTTTTCAGAAAATTGCATTATAGTTGTATTAACCTATAATTAGAATTAAAAATAGGAAAGGCATTAATTCCCCTTTGGTATTATGTATTTTTACACTAGAAATATTTTTCTCTACAAATACTCTACTAGTAAACTCTACTAGTACTCTACTAGTAAATAGGTAAAAGTAAACTAAAAAAATGTAATATAAACATCAGAATTAATTAAGCCTCAAGAATTACTGATTGATTGACTGCTTTTTAAGCTTATCACATAAAGTTACAAAGGTCTATGGTTTATCGACAATGCGTTCTGTTAAAAGTCGTTCCTTCGACTTTTAGTTCTAACTTCTAAGCTTCTATTTATATACTGCTGTTACTTTTTTAGGATATTTACTATATTATGTGGTCTTAGCTCGATATAATATTTTATTAGTTTAGGCTGGTTCAGGTTTATTTCAAAGAAACACAGGCAATCTTATTCATTTTGATAGAGGGCTTGTTTATTAAGTGATGTTGCCACTCCAGTACTCTACTGATACGTTTGCGTGATCATTTAAACGATGAAAAACCTTTTCGGATTGCACTCTCAAAGTGGCGTTCCCATAAAGATCTTGGAATGAAATAGCGAATAAAGTTAGAATGTCTAGCACAGAAGAGGTAGGTATTTCCATTTTAGAAGCCATGTTCATATTTTACCTACAAACTGATCTTGAACCCCAGACAATGGATTGCTGAATTGCTTGCAAGTTAATAAGTACTAATTGAAAATGGAATACAATACATCAAATGCCGCTTATACAATAAGTACTTCAAGTTTGTGTGGTGTCTTGTACTGGAATGCTAATGTATCATGTTAATTAACGTAAGTTTTGCTGAAGCTTGAAGTGTAATGTACTTTCAAGGGTTTCGCTTTCACACTTTTGTTTAACCTCTACAGGGTAATATTATTTATGTATTCGTTTATGGTTTATTTTGACTCGCGTGACTAACCAAAAACTATCCCACATCGCCAATAACTAAAATTGTATTGGTGTATATCATTTTCCGTTTGCTTTTCTTAAGGCTATCCGGTTTTAGAACCTTTCTTGTATAGCTAGTTAAAATCTTCGACAAGAGAGGCTAGTTAAAATCTTCATCAGTCAGCCTATTTTAATCAAACCCCGAAAGGGTTATCAAAATAAGTTGAGAAGAGGAAATGCACTGCGAAGGAAGAATAGAGTAGCCCGAATACGTATATACGTATGTACATTAAGCTTAGATTCAGTGAAAGTCCAAAGAGAAAGCCGCACGCACGTAGCTCGTGACTAAATAGACTCTTGTCCGTTTTCGCAACATTTCCTTCATCGTGATGCTTTTGATCTTTTTAATTAACCAAGCTATAAGTATAAACGTCTGTATTGTTATTTACTCAGTTCAGCAGTATATAGTATTATCTTGCAAATTACATTACTAGATTAATTATATTTGTACATACTCGCTAATAATAATTTAATATAATAATATATGGGCTTTGTCAAGACTTTTTCCATCATAGTAAAAGTCGCTTGAGGCTGTACAGTAGAATCTTGGTGTCTATATTTACCTATCTAGACTAGAATATATATGTAGTAGGTACATATTTGTAGTGTTGACCTCTTTTGCAGTTCAACGGACTAGTATCCCCTTTTCAAAGCCATCTAAGCATTATGATCTATAAGGAAACTCTTTTACATAAGTAAAAGTAAAATAATATTATTATGAGAACAATATCTTTATCACACAGTTAGGTATCTGATAAATACCACTTAAACACTCCAGGGTTTAGGTCAAATCTTTATCATTCAATAACTACGTGTACATAAACTGTCAGTAACCTTTTCACCATACGTATATTTAAAGGCCGGCTTGAATTTACTGCTCACAGTATACATAGTTATTTGTCTCCCGCCTATTTTTACTCAATTAAATATAAATTTGAAAGTCGATTCTAGCAATAATGCACAATATAAAGACTGCAAAACGGAACAGAAAAAACTTGCATAAAGATCGAAACGTTCTATTCACTTACTACTTTCCATTTCAATCAATAACTCCATGAAAAACATTTCGCCGACTTTCTCTTCTAAACTTGCGTTCATATTATTAGTTAAAATTGTGATCAAAATGCCGTACGGGCGGATGACCTAGTAACCTTTTCGCCATAAGTATATTTAAAGGCCGGCTTGAATTTACTGCTCACAGTATACATAGTTATTTGTCTCCCGCCTATTTTTACTCAATTAAATATAAATTTGAAAGTAGATTCTAGCAATAATGCACAATATAAAGACGGCAAAACAGAACAGAAAAAACTTGCATAAAGATCGAAACATTCTATTCACTTACTACTTTCCATTTCAATCAATAACTCAATGAAAAACATTTCGCCGACTTTCTCTTCTAAACTTGCGTTCATATTATTAGTTAAAATTGTGATCAAAATGCCGTACGGGCGGATGACCCATAAGGAAAGTGGCATGTGTTAAATGATCAAACTGTAATTTTTCAGTAGTCGTAAAATATTATTTGCATAATACAATTTTCCTTCTCTCCTTCAATCCAAAAAGAAACATGCCTACTTTCAATTGTTTTGTGAGAGTGAACAATTTGTGTAGTACTGGCTATAGATCATGCACAATGGAACAAAAATTACAATTGGATTGACAGGCAAGCTAAAGAATTCTGTTTCGAAGAATTCGTTTTATATTTTATTATGAAACACAACTTGCACAAAACTCCCACAGAGAGGCAAAGGAATATTCAGGGTATTATTACTTTACACTTTTCAAAATAGCACTCTCACTCTCATGCAAAATGCATACATGGTACCTATTCTACAGTAAATCATAACAGAGCCATGTTCCAAATCCGAAATATAATCCAAAAAATACGAAAGCCAGCAGTAGCAGAAGCATAGTAATTTGTCAAAGTGCATGTGAACATTCGGTATTGAAGTACCAACATTAAGAAGCCAGAGAAAAAAATCAAGCTTATACAGCTTTGTTGGTATGTATAATAAATTCAGGTAGTACCTATCTATCTTCGTCTATAAAGTCAGTGCATTTGCTAACGCAGTGCAAGCGACTGCTTTTGCAATAAATGTACTACTCAATTTCAGTCTGGCAGGCATACTGAAAGAGACACACGATCTATCCAAGAGGCACCGAAAGAAATGAATTGTGAAAATAAAATGGTATCATGGTGCAAATATTCAGTAAAATTTGAGAAATGAGACCACTTCACCGAAATGTGATGTTTCCTTTGTACAGAAGATATGCACAACTGCCCACGCTTGCAAGTTTCATTGTAGAATTTGAGAGGAAAAATTGGTTAGTGACTCTAAGTTAATCTTTTGCATTCAGGATCGTGTAAATGTTAGTTTCCAATTTTGGATAGAGTAAGGCACACTTGTACGGAGGAGCTGGGGTTGTACTTTCTCCATATGTTAGGATTCCCTCTCAGAGGTGTTAGACGAACGGCGTAGTTTTCACACGACTCTCCATGTGACCTCTGTCCCATACTTCAACTCCATATTTGAATTTCGGATTATCATGCTGTTTCAGGTAATCGGTTGTGGTGAAAGTTTATGTGTTTCGACACAAAAATTAAAGTCATTAGGAAAATTATTTTAGAATGACACGGTGGATAATATACAAAAGGATATAATAATAATAATAATAATAATAATAGTCTACGTAAATTTTACCGTTTTGGCAGCCCGTTAACGTAAAATATGAATT
>JABASI010004964.1:0-13113 GCA_019776505.1 Tomocerus nigrus | reverse complement strand
GTCATGTCTTCACATTATCATGGGATATACACTTTAAAGCGTGTCCTTTTGCATGGATTTCGTCAAAATTTGCAATACGTGTATTTCCATATGAGTCCATGTTTCTGAATAACACTGTAGTATTATTATGCACTTAGCACTTATTATATTGGGTATCAGAGTAGAGCCTAATGTATGCTACGGCATTATTGTGTTCTCTGAAAATCTTTCCGATGATTCCGATTCCGACCTGACAGACCCATCGTCCAAAAGATTAATAACTCTATGTAGGTACTGCATGGATTGTATGATTGTATTTATATTGGGGGCCGTATTATACGTATTATAACATTTATAACATAACGCAATTCCTAACCACTACTTTAAACAGTAAATATGTATAGGTAATAATATTTTCATTGATATAGAAATGAAAATTTGTTTATCTAGAGCAACTACAAAATTGTGCATACCTAAATATAAACGTTGTTTATAACGACTACTGAGCATTACGTATAGCTAATACAATTATTATGTATTATTGGGAGGTTGTTAAAAATTCCCTGTAAAGTAGATGTTTAGCATGACTTTATTCATCGTGTGCACATTGAGATGCAGAACACTCAGAACTAGAACAGAATGGAATATGACTCATTCATATCACATTACTCCATCATTTATTGTAAACAATTCTTTTTCATATACTCTGTACCTGTGCAATGTGTGCATATCAATTTAGATCACCGTGCTGAAAATAAAGTGACAAGGCGAAGACGGCGAGATAATTGAAAATCACAATGCGTGTAGTCATTCCTGACAACTCAATAACTAAATATAATTCACGGTATTAAATGTTTTCTTTCTTGATTCGTTAAGATGTATCCTAGTCAAATCATCTGTACCCTTGTAGTGTAGTACCTCGCTATAATATTTGTTTACCAGTTGAAAGTTTGAGAGGCAGCAGAGTATTAAATGCGCAATAATGAGACACAAGAGTATTTGTATGCGCAAGACGTATTATGATCTGCTTATCTAAAAATATGCATGTGTATTTACATCCATCATCCATGTAGGTCATATAATATGATGTAATTTATTAGAGGCGTTATAATAAGCATAGAACAGTAATTAAATAGGTCACTTTTATAGATTTTAAATTTTTATAAAGTTAATGCGTGCTCACGGTTTGTGTTATGTGCCTGTGTAATTGACAATAGAAAAATCATGAATATGATGTATATGTGTCAGCGTTGTCATTGTTGTTTTTATTCGATCCACTGCAACAAGATCTCCTTTTAGTTTTACCATCCGAGTCAGTTTCTTCATTAAGCTTCAGAGAGTTTTTCAGTTCAGCATCCTCCATTGAGCTCATTTCTCTACAACGTAAATAAAACAGGAGGAAAGTTCATGTACTTAAAACAAACGTTAACCGCCAAAAATATGAGACAGGGGCATTTTTTTACTATGCGAAAAGGCCCAATACTATGAATATGACGTTCGAAATAATTTAAAAATTATTGTAATAATTAGTTATATTATTGCTGTATTGCTATTATTACATCATCTCTCCTCTACTGTTACATGCAAACTTTCTAATAAAATATTTAAAAATATCATTATAATATGGAAGTTATAAAAGATTATTAAAATGTTATAATTACTTCTATTAGTCTTGCATTCAGTTTCTAGGCTTTTTGCTTTCCACAAACTAAAATGATATCTCTAGAAGGATTTTCTAGGCCATATTATGCAAATATCCTATTACTATTCCTTTTGATCAATTATTACTAAACTACTTTTGTAGATATAGCATTAGTAATGTAATCAAACACATAAAACTATTCTTATTGATGTATATTAGGAACCAATTTGCATAATTATCCATGTCGTTTATCCGCAAAATGATTTCCAATATTACCTAGTTGACAAGAGATGGGAGAAGTGAGCGTGTTGTTTCGCGAAGTAATGAGAGTAATTTTTTGAGATATAATTAGAGATAAATAAATATAAAAACGTGTCTTCCCACCTTGCGAGTATCATGAGAGCTTCTAGAACATTATGACCAGTTTTTGGAGATGTTTCCGCAAAGATCGCTCCACACTGTCGCCCAAGCTTACTTCCGTCATCATGACTAACGCAGCTGGAGCCTTTGTAGATATTTTCTCGGAGGTCTATTTTGTTGCCACAAAGAACAATGGGCACCTTCCTCCCAGCTCCTTCCTAATGTCACACCACCAAACAAAACAAGTCATTGCGAAATCCCAGAGGGAAGTTTTCCGAGCTGAGTGAATTTCTCAAAGGAAAGGCAAAGGAAGTGAAGTCTCTCATACGCTATTATAAATATGTAGTATCTCTAAGTGTGTGTGTGTGTGTGTAGTGTGTAGGGAAAGGGGAGTGAGGGCACCACGGCTACCTACCTACTACGTTCTACGTCCTCACTCCACTGCCACTGACTACCACATAGTCACATAAAGCGAAAAGAAAACCAAGTTAGGTAATAATTTAATAAAATGAAATGTAAAAGGACAAGGACTCAGAAAAGTTCAAGAAGCACATGGAGCAGAAAGCCGAAACCAAAGTCAAGCTAATGTCGTCAACAAAGAGCAAAGTGTAGTCAACTCATTGTTGTTGGTGTCGTGTCCTCTGTAGATTCCCTTTTCTAAGGAAAAAGTTCGGAAGAGAGAGAGATGGATAAAATGGGGAGGCGGGGAAGAGATTCGTGCTCTCTCGACATAAAGCACATCCATCCCGCGAATTCAGTTCAGTCACACTCACAGACTAACGAGACAAAGCAGACATGCAAGAAAGAGTCAAAAGAAATAATCGAAGCGTGTCATACTTCAACATTTTGAATCCACTGTCGGATGCTGACAAATGTTCTTTCGTTGGTCACATCGTACATGAGGATCACACCGTCCGCTCTTCGGAAATAAGATTTTGTCAAAGAGCGAAAACGTTCTTGACCGGCTGTGTCCCAAAGCTGAAGAGCCACGCAATTCCCATCTACATCCACAGTCTTCACTCGAAAATCCACTCCTTGAAAAGAAAAAAAGGATTGTAGCTCTAGTAACACTGGTAAACATGGAAATCTATAGTACAAATATTTATTCATCTCTACAATTTTCCAGTAGGCATGGGAGCTAACCTACTTACGTAACGTAGTGAATCATCTTTTTACAACCACCACCACCACCTTCCCATATCCAACTATTATGAATTAACACTCTAGATATCTGTCACAGAAAGGATATTATTATTTTTACACTATACTGTACACTGTGTACACGTTAAAACTACTTTTGCTCACGGGCTTAAAATATCGGCCTTCGCGGAACGAGTATATTATGAGGACTTTGAGGACTGAGGTGCTAGTGCAAGAACAGAGACCTGCTTATGTACTACTACAAACTACAAGATCAAAATTTTATATGGATAATGCTATGACGCAAGCAGAGCTTATTGCAAATATCATTTACTTATATTTTCTTGTATTGAGCTGAGGACTTAGTTAACAGTGAGTAGGTAGCACAGTATTCTATTTATATGATATAGGTACCTACAGCAGATTAGTTTTATAAGTTTGAATTAGATTCGAGTCCCCACTGATCCTGGAAACATAAATACACTCACGCCACGCACTCAATTCAACTCCAGAAATACAATACATCAAAATGGAATCCTAATGCAAGTTAAATAAATAGCTTCCTTGGTTCTTCAATAGGGATCGATGCACCTTTTCACAATCTGTGTTCGTTGGTACGCTATATACTTATACATAGTACTACCTTGTAGTTCCATCATGTCATATCTAAAGCAAATGCAAAAATACACATCCTATGAAAAAACCCATCATCAATCATCCTCGAACAACCATGAACTGACTGACCTGACCATAGAACAACTTTTACTTACTTTTCCTCATTTCCTCAACCCCGTCAAAAATACTTGGACGTTAATTAATAATTAATGGCCTTTACTTTTTACTTTCAACGCCTTGCCTGCTAAACTCGAGGTTACTACTATAATATGCTACTATGGTCTATGTCCACTATCCGTGAAAGCAAGCCAGTCTATTCGTTAGTTGGCCCCAACCCACCAAATATGCGGCAGACAGTTAGTTAATCATACCGTATTGCCATTCATGTCGACGTATTTCTTTTTTCTCGAACCTTAGTCAACTTGTAAAATTTAATTTGTCCCAAAATAGTGAAACTAGGAGGGAAACGATTAATTTTTGTATACCTAATGTAGAAAAGACTGTAAACGTGAATGGAAAAAAGGAAACAACCTTCTTCTAGTTACACATTTAATTTTCTTAGTTTGACAAGGAAAAAATTTGAAGCTCAGAAACTCTTGTTAATGTGAAGTTCCGAAGTCAAAACTTCCAAAATGCGAAAAAATAAATTTTAAATTGGAGTAGAAAACGGCGAATACTATGGTGCCGTATTAAGTTTTTGTGTCTGTTCAGGGTCTCCAGCTAAATAATATACAAACGACGGTGAAATAATTTTTGATTATGCGTTTGTCATTCTTTCCGATTATTTTAATACATTTGTGACTAATGTCTCTATTAAGAAACTCTTGTTAATGTGAAGTTCCGAAGTCAAAACTTCCAAAATGCGAAAAAATAAATTTTAAATTGGAGTAGAAAACGGCGAATACTATGGTGCCGTATTAAGTTTTTGTGTCTGTAGCTGGAAGCTAAATTCACAACTACGTAATCCAGATCAATTTGAGAGGTGGCGAGAGGCTTAAGAAAGATCCGAAGTGGGTACTACATATTAGTACATATACACAGAGTGCGCTTGAAATTTAAAAGCTGAGCAAGCAGGTCGGTAGAAAATGAAGTAGTGTACCGATTGTGGAGCTGAGATTAGGAGAAAAATGTCCGTGGCAAACTCGTTCAATGAAAGTTGTTTTTCCCACGGCAGCGTCGCCTGCCAAAATCACTTTGAATGTCCTATGCGGAAATGCGCTTTCTTTTCCACTTGTTAAGGAGCCCAGTTCCAAGGGGGAAGAACACTCATGAAACGACATCGCTTTATCTAATGTAGCACTGCTTCTACCAGCATTCATCGTATTTTTGGCGGGTGTCAGGGGTGTGTCCTGCGGACTCGACTGTGGAGACGGTGACGGCGAGGCGGTTGACCATATTCCAGAAGGTAGGGGACTTCCATCTCCTTCCGCTTTGATTTCTTCCAGCAGAGTTCCTCGACCGCTATCTTTATGGACACAATAAAACTACCAGTTGAGCAATTTTTTAAATGGAATTCTGCTATCAAATACGATACTCTAATCCCTCCCAAAATCTTAACAAGGAAGTTTTTAATATAGCTAATATAAAAATTAAATACTTAAATAATATAATATTCTTATATTTAATAAAGTACTACGTCATATTCTACAAATGCGTGTAGTTTTTTTACCTTTGTCCGTTTCCGACAATGCGAAATTTGGAAACTTAGGATCAGAGTACGAATAATGTATTTCCGAGGAGTTGGGTAATGCAGCCGTTTGATTAATGCAAATTTCTTGATCGTTTTGAGCTGCATATTGTTGTGGTGCTGCAGCAGAGAAGCAATCATTTGCATCTGATAACACGCGATTTGCCTCACTAAACTCAGTCATAAAAACACAAAAAGTAGTCATACCTCTAACATTAAAGTTATTCACGTCTACATCTACAAGGCAGGGTCTCTCAGCTAAATAATATACAAACGACGGTGAAATAATTTTTGATTATGCGTTTGTCATTCTTTCCGATTATTTTAATACATTTGTGACTAATGTCTCTATTAAAATTAAACAGATTTAAAACTCCTTCTAGAATATTTTAAATATTTATTGCAAAGTGTAGATTTTTGGAGAAGTTGTTTGTTTTGAAACTGGACTTGTTTTTACCTATCTTTTCTATCTCAATTTAGGCAAAGAAAAACATTGTGTTTGTCTGCTCAAATTAAAATATTATTATAATATGAGTCCATATTTATTAAAAACGATTTACATACTTGCAAATACATTATGCAAAGGTAGACAATGAAATTTGCATTTGGTGGAGCAGTTCTTAATATTTCTAAAATACGTTTAATTGTTAAAGAATGATAAAGTGCGATAGAAATTCTAGCGGTGTAAAATTAAATGGATTTTGTGGGTGGCGCCCTGGCGCCAACTGAATACTTGGGACTTGAAACTGTTGGAACTGTTGTTTCTAATGCAATTAAAATTTTGTTGAGACAGCCTGGTTATTATCGAGTGGACCCATTTCTTATCTCAGTTTCTAAAATCGCGAAATTCGTTTTACCCAAAAGTGAACAGGAATTTCGTCGTCCATGGATGGCTTTTGCCGTCAAAAGTATTTGTAGTCGTGAATAAGTAATTAATATCTTTATAGCAGTGTATTTAGGGTGTAAATAAAAATCGACAAATATTCAAATATCTTGATTTTTTATATCCTACACGAGTACCTTAGAAGAGACAGATGATTCTGCATTAAATCGCACTGGGTTTTATATTCCGTAGCAGCAATTTTCTCACTAATAACAAATAAATTTATTATTACCTTTAAAAATGATTTTAACAATGTTAATTCATTTTATGAGTCTGCAATGAGAAGTTGTAGTAACAGGACATACCAGTATTAAAAAAGCCAGATAAATTGGCAAAAACGGGCATAAATAATTTTCAATAAGCTATTAAGATTGTAAGTCAATTGCTTAGTTTTAAGAATATTTCGATATTTACGTGACGAATTAATACTTACGAGTGTAATTCTTGGTATAGATCTAGATATTCATTACGTTTCTGCGCCAACTGAGCTTGTAATAAAGTGGCTTTCATTTGAGCTTCGACAAGAGCTGAACGAAGATTTCTATTTTCACTCTCAGCTTCGTATAATTTCGAACACTCCTCGTTATTTCTCAGTTTTTTATCGCGAGACTCTTCTTCCGACAGCCATTCTTCAACCTGTTCATTTACATTAACTTTATCATAATCATAAAAATAAAAATGAAACTTTTAGTGCTTGTGCTTATAAATGCCGGCGGGGTTTTCTTTAAACTTGGAAAGGAATGCCGTACCTTTTGGAAGGTCCTCATTTGCGCTGATAAATCGGATAACTGACTTTCCATTTCCACTGCTATTTTCTTACGTTCTGAATCCATTTGCTTTTGGGCTTCCTGCCTAGCTTCCGCTTTAGCTTTAGCTTCAGTTTTGGCCAACTGTTGGTCTAGCTCTTCGCCAAGTGCAGCCAACTGAGCAGCATGGGCCTCCCGCTCTCTGTTACATTAAAGTTTGGCATTTTCCATAATTATAGGCTAAATAAACCCTGAACTACCTTTCCATATAGAAAGGTCACAAAATCAGTAGCTAGGTTACTTGATGTCAGCCGTCATGTTCTTTAATTATAATTTTTTGTAACTAAATAATAATAATCTTAAGAAATACTAAGTCCAAATGCCTTGCATATTATAAAAAACTATAATTATGACTTTCTGGCTGAAACATTTACTCTGACAAGGCAGTGCGGGAGATGTTATTCAGTCACATATAAGTAAGGTAGGTAATATTATTTCATTTTATATCCAGGACTTTAGGGCCTAATTGCAAATCCACATTATTTGCTACGCAAACATACATAGGACTTTAATAAAACGTTTAGGTTGTGAGGTAATTTTACGTGACACAGAGTTTCTCAAAAACAGTTATATATTAATACCAGGTTCTTAATAAATTCTATACTGTCAACTGTGAGAGTGACAACTTTTTCAAGAATGTCTTGGTTTGGGAAATTCCCATTTCCCACTGGAATAATGGGAATCTAACAGCCCAACCGAGTGGGAGAAAAACACGAATGGAAAATGGAGATCTTCTTTCTTAATACCCAGAAAAGCAGAAACTATATAATGTATTATAACTAAGTAACAGAGTAAAATAATACGCTTCAAATCGAATCAACCACATGTTGAGAAAATCAAACTGTTTCGAAAACGTTTTTCAAAAAAACTATTTGATACAAACAAGTATCATCTAATTTGTAACTATCGATATCTGATATCAGAATTATAATGGGCAGGTTCGCAATAGAATAGTCGATCAATTTTGTTAGGGTCAATGAACACGAAAAGAAATATCCCATGGCTACTGTTTTACTTTGATATATTTTGGTATAAATTGATTATATTGATATATTTTGATTTTTCCAGTTGGTGTACACGCAGACTCGATGGAACGGTTAAAAGAAGGAATTTTTTTCAGGTAATTATTAGTGAAAATATATTATCGTACTTTCTGAAGGATACTTCAAGACTTTTATACTCGTCATGTAAACCCTGTACATCAGTTATAAGAGCTGTAAGGGCTGTCTCCAGTTTGGTTGACACTTCCATCCCCTTTTCGCTTCGTATTTCTTCCACAATGTTATAGAGTTGTTCTCCGCTAGGACAGAATATTGAAAATCCATTTTGTCAGAATTAAATAAAAACTGAGTTTGTGTTAAAGTAAATAAATAATAAAATAACAGGGAAATTCTGTCAAAATATTTTAGAAGTGCAGTGAACTGACCAGTTTTTAATAAATGGCTTTACATTTGTGGGTCCCACATTGTTCATAAATTGTTTCCATGCAGGGATGGCAGTTGCATGTTTCTTCTCCATTTCTAGAAGACGTTGATGCGTATTCGTTCTATCCGTAGAAACAATCTGAAGAGATCCCCTTCTTGACCCTGGCGTGAGAAAATCTCTAAATCCGTATGAAAAATCCTCAAAGTCTATTTGTCCGTCTCCATCATGGTCTAAATCCATAAAAATGACGTCAGAATCCGAACTTTCAATTCCAAATTTCTTGCAAAGTTCACGAAACTCGTCAGGTCCGATCACACCAACATTTTTAGTATCACAAGTCACAAATAATTCTTCCAATTGGAAATTAGAACTTCCACTTGAACTTCCTCCCCTATTCATCCCACTTTTTCCGCTTGACATTTTTTTGATTTACGACAATTGATCACATCAAAACACTTTTCACTTTTCCTTTTACTATCTGTAATTGTATTTATTTCTATTTTGGACACCAACGTTATTTTTTAATTAATACTTCTTCCAATCCAGTTCAACTAAAATAAAAAATAAATAATATTATTTTCATACATGTCTTTTCGGGGTTAATATATTGCTAAATGTAACTAAATATAAATAAATATTATAAGTAGAAACAACATGTAACACAGACTGGTATACATAATTTCATTTTGTCTGAATATTGTGTATGAATAGAATAAACGAGAGTTAAAGGGCAAAATAAACACAATGGAAATAACTTGTGCATTTTATTATGAACGGAATACAGATATACAAGTGATAGACGAACACATAGTAAAACAGAAAAGCAGACTCTGCTAATGTTAATTAGCTCGATTGTGGATGTGTGTAGGCAAATCACTAATAAAATAATATTATTATTATTGCTGATTTACGGATAATTAGTGTCAAGTGTAACCATCACCGATGTGGACTCAAAAGAGAATGCACAAATGCAAGTGGAATCTAGTCACTTGTCCTAAAAACCTCTCTCTTTACCACTACAGATTTTTTTCAAGCCAAGTAATATGTGGCAAAGTCGAAATTCATTTTAGCATTACACAAAATAGCGTAAAAACCCACAAAAATCGTAATATATCACAACATCGTTGCTACACATACCCACGGTATACAAATAGCTACTCACTACTCTCACTGCCAAATAACCGTACAAATACAAAGTGACTCCACAGTGGTTTTTTATGTCAATATCTGCGTTTACGCAAAAAATATGATCAAATACAATTAAGCGTAGATCTTCTAGTAATCGAGGTGACTGAGGGTTTGTTTTTTGAAGGGAACATAACCAAAATAATTATCCTTGTACTGGCTAGAAATATTAAATAATAAGTGCTGACGGATTTTAAATTTAGAATTCAGATTACCGTCGCGCAATGAACAAGGCCATTTTAAAAATGATTTACCTATTGAAGTGTATAAGTATAAAAAGGTTCTATTATAGACGCGAATGCATAAAGTTAAGACTATGTATAAATTGAAAGGAAGAGTTAATTACGGGTATTATGAGACAGATTACGTTAATATATAATTTACAGTTATATAGGTATTGTATTATTACATTGCAGAATATTACCTTTCATTACGTTATTTATGGAGGATGTGACTGATGTGAGATTGCAGCATGATCGTGATTTGGTGCACAACTGGGCCAGATACATTTGATTACAATATTTGCTGTGATTTAATATAGGTGACAGTCACAGTCACCAGCACACCGACGCTATTACTCCATAAATGAATTAATGTCTTGTGTAAAGTATATTTGTGTAATTTTCACATAATTGTCAGTTACTATGACTGTGTGTCACTCTTGTGCACTCGAATAAAAATGAGAGTTTCCAACAGGATTAATATTATAACTCCTTATTATACTCACTATAATAGTCACTAGCACAACACGTACAGTATGCATGCAATAATTAATTTACCTAGAGTTTAACATTTAAAAAATTATGGCTCAGCCTACCAATGCAAATGCAAAGTAAATATTCCAGTTATGAAATAATGTCCATAGTCCCTACGTATGCACTATACTGTATTCCATGTAATTTAAAATAAAAAAAGACTAAAATAAACACAGATGTTTTTCCAGAAACTTTTTCGATATATTCAATATTGTAATAGAAACTGATAAGCTATTATTATGTTTTGGAAAGAGAGGATTGGAAAATCATCAGCGACGATCAAATGAACAATAAGTAGCGTTGTCTGTTCAGGATGAGAGTGAGACCACCGCAGAAGTAAATTCAACTTGGGTCTATTAAATTATTTCACAAACTGCAATAAACACGTTAAAGTTGACTAACTCTCATGTGTGGGAATGAAGCAAGACGATAAAGAACAGGTGTAACCTCAAATTCTGCTTCTCTGTCGATCATTTGACGTCGTCATAATACATAATAATATTGCTATGAAAAATACTACGTAATTTTCCTGGGCCTTGTTGTACGATATATTATTACCTAAATCATATCACTCCACTCACTGCCGAAATTACTTATTATGTTATGGATCGCACTAACGTGTCATTTACCATGGAAATCTTCATTGGAAATTTTTATCAATCGATAGATAACTTGACTTTTACTATTTTGACCCATGTAATTACTATCATAAAAGACTAAAGTGCTCCCTCACGGACACTTTTATTTCAAAAACATCAAAATGAGATGTAAAATTTATTAAATACTAAGAATCCACGATCCAAATTTGATGAAGTTCCCGTTCCAATCCAATTTCACTGCAAACTAAAAAGTCACTATGAATTGGAACTCTAAGTTAGTACTACTTATTTATCTTCTTCCTATTGTATGTTAATTCATTCGTGTATTGCTATAAAATGCAAACGTCAGTTCGTGACGATTCTGTCGATGTGTGATGCTCCAAAATTACTGCAATGTTTAACATTTGTAATTTCAACATACATGCATGGGTATCTATCTAGGTATCTTTATATCTACAGATACTATTTATAATGATATTTCTACAGCAATGGTTCACTAGTTACAGACATGAACGGAACTGGACTTGAATACCATTACCTAGCTAGACGGAGAAAAATTGTGTGTTAAATGTGAACATTTTGATCCATTGAATTATGTAGGTATATTTATGTCTATCTTATGACTATTGAATCTTAAATAATCAGATAGGTCAGTTTTATACTAATACTAGATCATATATTTCTTTATTATTGTATAAGTATTACATATATTAGAATATTAACAAAAGTGTCGTTTACATTAGCTAATACCGGAAAATTAGTTTTGGGTACCTATGTAGGTAGGGGCTACCATTACAATTCATCACAAAACATCAACAAAATTGCATCTTGTTAATTTCAATACAATCCAAGGTAAGTAATATTATATATAAAGTATGTAGTAATCACGTAAGTATAATTAATGTATGCACCATAACTAATAATTACTTAGTATTCTGAATAGATATTTATTTGCCCATTACCAATGTAGTTTGAACTCATTAGTTAACCATTCAATAAGGGATCCCATAATATTATTAACATTCGAAATAAGTTTTGAGAGATTAGTATAAGATACAAAACTAGACAAGTTTTTCAGTTCATAACTTGCATTGCGACGTTCCTAGCTAACTGTCATTGAATTAATTGCTTGCTACCTTTATCAGCACTACTAGTAGAATTTATTTGCGTATAATAGTAATAATACGAAAAAGAAATATTTCACTGAAAAATGACCTTACTTTGATAAATTGATGAATAAAGAATCACGACTTGAAAAATTAAACTAGCTGTACAACGATTGCATAAGGAATGTATTTATCGTTGAAAAGCAGGGAATCTAATGTGAAACGATCCTATGTTGTAACGACTTAAATAATAATCTGATATTAGAATCACAATTATTTTATTATTGACAAGGAATTAATTAAACATCCGTGAATGCACCCACACGACCCATTAGAATCTGATTTTTATATCCCACAACAAAGCTCTCTGCTGCAAATACTCTACACGGTTAAGGAACAGTCTTGTAGAGCTATTTTAGAAGATATAGCTGTCAACTTACTTAATTTTATTTAATTATAATTTTGAATAGGTACATTAAGGCTACTGGAGACTGGAGCTTTGGAGCAATTCGTGAAATCAGTAGCCAAATTGTTGGTATCGCCATCATCATTTTCATTACTAAATCCAAAATGCATACCAAGCTACGTAGTTATTATACAAACACACTCGAGTTTTCAAGTTGTATATGCGCATTCCGCAATTATTATTTAAAAAGATTACAAGATTATTTCATTATACACTGTTGAAAGTCATTATTTTGATGGGTAGTATTTCTAATTTCACTTCGTATTTCCTTTAGCTTTGTTTTGCAAGTAAAGATCCTGGAAACTTTTTATATCACCAACAGTTAAAATTACTGCATCCTCATTTACTTTAAGAAATTTCATGTGGGACATAGCCTTGTTTGCTATTGTTCTTGAGATTTTCCTGGGTGGCTCGTGCACCAAGTTTTTTTCCTCCTGTAGAAATTAAAAATCCGAATGCGTACTA
>JABASI010004963.1:0-13115 GCA_019776505.1 Tomocerus nigrus | reverse complement strand
CTAATGTACGTTTTCCCCAAATCATTGAAGGAGCACCTTTCGTTAGCCTCACAATATTATAGGGGTTTGCAAGTCTTGTGTACAGGGTAACTTTTTAGGGCGAGCTTACTACTGTTACGGCTTGCCGTTCGTTTTTTGAGTTCACAAGGTCGCTCAACATACTGTCCACTTTCTTTTAGCTTTTTTCGTCGTTCATACTCTAAAAGATTGATCATTTGCATTTTAGATGGAATTTCTATTCCCTTGCTACTCAACGTTTCGAACATAAAGGCCCGCTTTACTGTAACATCAGCTTCGATCAATTTCGTCACTTCCGCTTTAATTTCTGGAGAAACACCATAATTTCCAGCACCTTCTCGATGTTGATGGGGCTTGTCATTTATATAATATCGAACACCAACAAATGTCTTTTTCAACAATCTACATAAAAATAAAATTAAAAAAGGCTACACTTGTAATATTTTTATGTGAGTATGGAAAAATGATTTTTATCTTACCTCACGGGGCACGATACTCCTCCAAGTTTGCAGAGGTAATATTCCGATAAACAATGTTTAGCTTTGGAAACAGTTGACCGTCTCCAATCTTTTTTCAGTTGCTCTTCTGAAACAGTGTCAATTTCTGTCCATTTCTGTGGAATTCTGTGATTTCTTATAATTGGTGTGCTTGAAGTTTTCGTTTTAACTGTACCATTTTCTTGCTTTGTCTCTTTGGGCGCTTTATCATTTTCTTGGCGTTTTTCTAGTGGAATTTCAGGTTCACAGAAATCCTCTTCAATATTTTCATCCGACATTGGTAATTCATATTCTGCATCGTCATCTGCTGATGCTTGTTCCTCAAAACATTCCTCTTTTACATAGATTACATCGTCATCTGAATTAGTAGAATCTTCATTTCGAGGTCTACGATTAGATTCTTCGGCATATATGGTCATCATTATATTTGTACTGCCAAGATCAGTCACAGTCGTCCCAGTCGATTTGTCCGTATTTCTTTTCTTCAAATTATTTAAAAATTGAGAAGAAACAGAAACTGGATCTGGGTCTTCTTCGTCTTCACTGATGCTACTTTCTTCAATCTTTGATCGTTGGTGACGAATTTCTTTGGCAAAATATTTAACGAAACTGATGATTTCCCTTTGCAATTCCTCAAGACGATCCTCCATGGTAGACAGTTTTTCCCCAGATGTGACACACATGGAGCAAAATGGAGATTGTCTTTCCAAATCGGTAAGAAAATCCCACTTTGAATATTTTGTAAATATTTCCGGCCTTAAATAATGGCTACACACTTTAAATACTTTACGAGGGTTAAGTGGCTGAGATATATTCGAATTAGAGGGCAGTTTCCGAAAACACACAACGCATTGGCTTGTATTGACAGATCCACTTCGGGTCATTTTACAGTTTTGTACTGCTGTGTTTCATTCAATAGTCTCGGATTTTTTCCTCAACAACATTTTAACTTGACTGAGAGAGAACTTTTCTACATTTCTACCCTCTACCGATGAAGAGGGTCCAATTTTCGCGGCTTTTTAGCCAAGGTGTCTTGGAAATTCTTTGCATGGAATATTGGGATTGTGAATTTTTCTAATTTTCTATCAAGAATTTTGAAACATTAAAAATGGTTAGTGTTGGTGAAGCACAAGTTTAATAAATAAGCAATAATGTGAACGTTTCTTGTGCCTGTGCTACTTACTATTGACTATCTGTATAAATTTATACTTGCTTTGCTTGTTATTGTTTGTTATGTAGTGTTGGCGTGTGAAAATATTAATCACTCGTTAAGTCTTGAGTCTTGATAGACTAGACCAATAATTTTTTATCACTTTATTTTAACACATCTATCTATGATCTATTATCTATGATCTATCCATTTTCCCTTACTCAATAATTTTAATAATAATTAATAAAATAAAATTTGTCTCTCAAGATATGCATAGCATAGCAATCGTTTTCCGTTTTTCCCAAAATAATATTTATGGAGGTGCCTATGCCTTTTCAATCAAATGTTAAAAATGGAAGGATTTGTGCATTTTTATTATTTTTCTAGACTTTTCAATAGTATGTTTTCTTATAACCAGGGCTAAACCATAAACTGTCCATCTATCTGAACGAAAGTGGAGAAAGTTCTACGGTATAATAGAAATGTAGTTCCTTTTAGTCCACCCTGTTCGTAGTTCTATGAATGTTCTATCTAAACTAAATACGTCCTTGAGTTTAAGTTTTTAAATAGCCGCCACTCTTGGCACTACTCCACGAAATCAGCTAGATAGACATCTGGACTGGACCTGTCGTCTGTGTATTATGCTACACTACACAAGGAAACATTTCTAGTCACAATTTTTGAATTTCGGTATTCAGTTGTTCAGTGTTATTCCAAAGTTTCGTCATCTCATCATCACTATTCTAGCTGCTATACTGTCCTTTCCTTCTTCCCCCGAGTGAGTGAACTGGGTGTGATGATGGTGGAACAACAAAAACAGACGACCGGTGATTTCGTTTTAGACAGCTTAAACCGTAAGTAACTTCTATTAAAATTGAAAAATTATTGTTTCGAATGCCGATTATAATAGTTAGTAATTTTACGCACATATCTCACCTCCCTCACCTGCATGTGCGTGTGAATGTTATATAGCTCATCCTTAACTCGATTTATAATTAATTATAATAAATGTGAAATAAATTCTTTAGGGCTTCCTGAGCTAAGTCAAGAGCGAATAAAGGAAATCAAAATGTTGAATGATGCAACTGAGTGTCTTAAATGGAAGAAAAAATTTAAAAAGTCTGAGACTAAAGTTTTTGCTCAAGATAAGCAAATTCTGGAAATAATGCAAAGAAAAGCAGTGATCGATGGCAAAAATAGCTCCGCACGGAATTTGGTGCTAGGTTATTTGAAAGACTATCCTGTAACCAGTGAAATGGAAGGACTACTTAAAAATGTCATAAGAGTATTAGACCCAGATCCAGTTGAATTTACCAGCAGTAATGGTCATCAGACCCAGACCCAACAACAAAACCTTATTCTTGACGCAAGGGATGCCGCTTTTATTTCAGTTCAAGCTGGATCTTCTTTAGGTTTGTTGAAATCTTGTTTTAAAAACGTTTATCTATATCAGTTGACATACAAATAACGAGTTTTTATTTGAAACGTAATAGTATTTATTTGACAGATATCAGCAAAACTTTGGCACAAAACAATTCAGTCATCTCTGCTGTGCAAGTGAAACGCTGTCAACTATCCGTGGAAGATGAAGTTGTCCAAAGGAAACGTACGTGCAGTTCTCCTCCTACGGTATGGATATTTTTAAAGCTATATAATAATAATAATATTATTAAAACGTGCATTAAATAATATTATTTGTTTTTCCTGCCCTATATCTTAAAGAATAAAATCTATACTCGCTTCTTTCTTTGAAAAATTAGAAAAGTGTTACGAAAGGTACTTGGAAATTTCTAACACCAAATGCTACGAATTTCTCATTGGAAGCAAAACCTTTGAAAATTGGACAGCCTAGCACTGGAGCTGTTCCTCTTCAGAATAAAATAGCACAACCTCTGTTATTGCCAACTGCAGGTAATTGTGTCTGTATTTATATAATATTCCATTTTATACATTCATGAAAAATGTTTTCTAGTTGAATTTCTGCAAGAATTCACTTTTATTTATTTTCACTTTTACATGAAAATAATTCAGGGTTGCAGCACAGCAGTCCTACTACACTTATAGAAAAGGCTAATACGCCCATTTCAGCAGAAAAAAGTTGTGCGTTAAGAAAAACCACCGTGGGGGCAATTCCTGGGAAGTCAACAGCACCACCAGCTCAATTGCCAACATTACAATTAAAAAAGGTATGGGATGTCGTTGTTGAATTAAAATTTTAATTTCAACTCTTGTGCTGTAAAAAATGTAATTAAATATTACATAAAAATGGATAATTTATATTGAATTATTTATTGTGATTTTAACTGTATCAGATCGATAATGAAGCAGAAGTGAAATTCTTTTGTAAATTGCTGCTGAAAAATTCAGAAGAGGGCAGTGTGACTGAAGGAGTTCAAAAATTATTTGAAAGATTAAAATTGGATCCTCTGGCCATGAAATTAGCTATCGCTTACATCAACGACGAATTATTAATTATTGACGATCCAAAAGATATAATCGAGAAGTATCTTGCCAGAATAGCTAACGAGGCAATAGAAGTTAATGGGAAAGGGCCCGGAATTGTTAACGATTCCATTTATCTGACTTGGCGAGTGACTATTAAGAAAATCAGAGAAACCGCTGAAATTGGAGGCAAGGCCCTGAAAGTCATGCAGATCATTTCTTTTTTGTCTGCCGACAACATTTCAATTCATTTCCTTTCGGATTTGTACAATTCTATTGAAAAAGAAACAGATGATTCAAGAATAGGAGAAAATGTTTTCCACCTTTTAAAGCGTCTGTTTCTAATAAATTCGGCATCTCTAAATTCAATCTCGGTTCATCCTCTCGTTCAAAAAGTCAACCGCACTGATCTGGAGGAAGAAGGAAAGTTTAATGCAATTCTATCACAGATCCAAGACTGTACGCTTAAAATGATGAATATCAAGTACATTCCCTATCAACAAATCATTCACATAATGACCATCTGGGGACACGTTATGACGAAAAGGAGAACACAAGTTCCAGAAGACAGAGACTGTGCATTTGCCTCTTGGCTTTGCTTCAAATTGACGCAATTAGGGAAGTTCAGGGAAGCGTTTCACCTCAACTGTCAAGCTATGGATTTTCTAGAATCATTCTTGGATGAGAAACATTTGTGGAAATTAAGATTTGAGTATACAAAAGGAGTTTTATTGGCATATATGAGAGATTATTCAAAATCTATAGAATTGCTCACGGAAGTGTACAAAAATCAAAAAGAATTGCTGGGAAAGGATCACAAGGATTGTTTTTCGACTGCTTACCAATTAAGACTTTTTCGAAAGATTAGATTTGATTCTTGATAATGCATTTAGTCATTTATATAAATAGCTTATAATATAGTACATCAAGTACATGTTTACACATTGTACCTCTACACACCCCCACATAATATGCAAATCAACTTTTTATTGCTGTTAACCCTGACCAGAGTTTTTAACCTGATCAGCCAGACCATATTCATTTTTGAAAAATAAATTTGATTTAACTTGGTGATAAAACATTAGATTTAGGTATTATGATATCACAAATCACAATGCAATAACTAAATTATAACACACGGTTACACGTTGGCATACAAAGTACAAAATATCCTAACATATGACTTAACATTTGCATTTACCTACTTATGCGGCCAAGTTGTGCTAAATAATTTTCATGCATATAGATATAGTTTGCAAAAATTAATCTAACAATGATAAGTAGCTTAGGGCTATAGTTAGCATATAAAATACACACAACTAAATAGCTTTCATATCTTAATGCATGATCATGTACATTACATAATATTATAGCATTAATTTCATTAACACGGAAAAATGAGGTCTTAAAGCATTACACAGTTAAAATGGAACCTTTATAGCATAAATAATAATAATATTATATAGGTGTGGTGTAGGTGTGTACTTTGATTAATTATCATTAATCAAGTCTAATCTGTAAATTACAGAGCTACAGATGTCCCTAGAGACATTAAGTAGGTATATTAGCAAATAATGCACAGAAATATGAATTTTATAAGTAACTTTTCACAAAATATTAAAAATTAACACCAATAGTATTTTAAAAGCATTATTAGTCAATCTCTGATTGAATATTAATTACACGTGGATTAAATGAACAAAGCGAAATTACATTTTAGGATTCCTACGATATAAATAGGACGATGGACCTCATTGTTATCATCAGTCAACTTTCAGAGCTTCTAAAGCAAACTAACAAATTACTAATACAGTTTCAAAAAGCAAATCAAAAATGTTCAAGGTAAACAATATTTCCCATAATAAGAAGCCATTCAATGAAAATCACAAAACTGTATTAACAGTTACACAGATACACATAATTCAAATAATTATAATGCTAATTATTGAACAATTGAAATTTTCTGAAATTGAAGGTTGTCGCTCTTCTTGCCGCCGTCGGAGTTGCCTCCGCTGGAAATGTCGGTTTGGCCGGTTTGGGCTACAACACCCTCGGACTCGGATATGGAGCTGTAGGTGTCGCCCCAGCAGCCACCGTTCTCGCTGCCGCTCCAGCTATCGCTATCTCCAACGGATATGGCGCTGATGTCGCTGCTCTTCAACGCAACGCCAACATCCAAGCCGGTAAAATTGAAATAGCTTAAAATTGCCAAATATCTTTTTAATATTTTGGGATAATAGTTTTTAAAACTTTCAAAATCATTTTCGAACAGCTGGTGCCGTCGCTGGAGCCGTCCGTGACGCTTCTGCCATCAATGGAGCTATTGCCACCTCTGCTGCTGGAGCCGCTCAAGCTGCCGCTGTTGACCAAGCTAACCAAAACGCTGCTTCCAACACCCTTGCCTTGATCAACGCTGACAGCGCCGCCAGAGACGCCCACAATTCTGCTGCCATCCAAAACTACGCTGCTGCCCGTAAATAAAATTTACCACTGATTTAATTAATGCACTAATTATTATTCCTTTACACAATCAACAATTTGTAAAATTATTTTTCAAATTCAGGTAACGCTGCCATCCAAAGCCAGCACCTTGCCATCGCTCGTTATGCCGCTTCCGCCGTTGCCGTCCCACAAGTCGCTGCCCTCAACGTTGCCTCTCCCCTCGCTTACTCCGTTGGAAACCCAATTGTCAACGCTGCTGCTCTCGGATATGGAGTCAACGCTTATGGAGTCAACAGCATCAACGCCGCCGCCATCAACGCTGCTGCCTATGGAGTCCCAGCCGTCAACGCTGCTGCTCTCGGATATGGATACGGAGTCAATGCTTATGGAGTTAACAGCATCAACGCTGCTGCCTACGGATATGGAGTCAACACTCTCGGTCTTGCCGGCAGAACTGTCACCTACAACGCTTTGGGACAAAAAGTCATCGTTTAAATCAAGTCCTATCAAAATACCCGCCAGATGGATCCTACATCAACCCTAAAAATATTTCTTTGTGGAAATCTAATTTAAAACATCACTCTGCTGATTAGTATTGTTAAAGATTGTGACGAACTACTTTCTATGCTTTGAAATTCATTTTTACCCTTCTTTCCCTCTTGTTTCTTTCTTGCTTTTCTATCCTTCTTCTTGTTTTCTATTCTTTTCTTTGATTTGTTCTCTTGTTCTTGTTTATTGTCTCCCTGCCTATATACCTTCTTTTGCTTTACCATTTCTTTTTCTTCTCTGCCTTTTCTTACAAGTCTGTTTCCTCTTCAAAATGGGTTTCTAACTGTATCTCAGTTTTCTTCTCTCTTTTTACTGTGTCAGAAATGTTTGAATACTGTCACACTGTTGATTTATTACATCTGTCTCCTTATATGTGATATTTTTAAATAATGCAACTGATGCTTTTTACATATATTAACAAATAAAATCAAAAGCCATCTAACTATATTTGCAATGCTCTAAATCAAAGTTTTCTGTGGACGTTTTATTTTTCCTAAATTCAAAAAATTGCCTGTACAGTTTTTCTTTGTCGCCAGCATTTCCATGAGCGTAAATGATAATAATGATTGGTAGGTAGGTATCTGATTTTCATGATATTAAAATCCTCCAATGTTTCATCATTAATTTTTATGCAAAACAATATTCTAGAATTAGCATAAATATGATAAGGCGCAGATTTTTAATTTGGTAACTGGAGAATTTATAGTGATAATGTTTATAGTAATTTTAATATCTTAATAATAATTCATTTCAGATTTTATGCATTTTTGAGATTGAATTTTCTCTTTGAACTTTTTATGCATATTATAATAAAATTAATAAATAATTCTTTTTTCAAATGCCGTTTTTATTTTCTGCCATTATATAATATTATAGAGTTGCATCTTGCATGTAATTTGTTGGTATATACTCCAGTCCAGCCATCATCGGCCATCGGCATCATCATTTATTAGAGTCCGTGCGTTAAATTAAAAGTTACTGCGGATGCAATTCATCTCATTACATCATCAGATTTTATATTGGAAACATATTGGAATGAAGCAATTACTTAGGTAAACAGTTTCCAAAAATTGAAATCTGAAACTTCAATTATTTTTCTCAGTGATAAAATTATCAAAATAAATAAAATACTAATTTTGATACATATGATAATTTACTAAATTCCATGAGAAATGAAACATCTCCATGTTATTCTCTAAAAAATGAAACACTCATTCATATATTATTGCCAATTGGCAAAATGCCAACGCACATGCATAATGTGATATAACATGCTTAAAATCCAATTCCCTCAAAAGTTTAAAAAGCACGAAAAAATCATACACAGACACAACTGTAGTTGTATGTTCATAATTAATTCTTAATTACCACGCAGGTTATTGTTGTGAGCTATCATACGAATACAAAATATTTTAATGATTTCATGAAAAATTGCATGCAAATAATTAATTGTGATATTGTGCTCAAGGCGCAACGCCGGTGACTCGAAAATCGGGTCCTGCTGAGTTGCATTGGCAATCTTTTATTAAAAAGTACTGACAATAATTAAATCTGGACTAAATCTTACAGTGCTGCTATCTGATAAATTATTTAGCAATTTAAACGAGTATGTATGTATGCGTACGTTTTTGGGGATAACTCTTAGTCTTAACGCATCAATTTAAATGCATAGAGGCGCCTGACTGTGCGTGGGTGTCATAAAATTAAATATTTGTAGGAGCCTATATGATATAAATTGATGCCATACATAATTACAATTACTTACATACTATATGCATTGCGTTCGTGCATCGTGCTAGCACACCATGATACGTAAAAATGGTCGTATTAGTCGTAAACGTAATGCATATAAACAATGTGTTGTATTGTATATATACCTTATCATTTTCAATGTAATTACTATTATTAATACAACAATTACAAGAAGAATTTAACATAATCTGTGGAGGTAAATAAATACATTGCGTAATAAGAAAAGATAAGATTAACAGATGCAACTTAATCTAGGTATATACCATTTTCCATACCTACGTATAACCATGTATATAACGTATGCAATTAAATATTATATTGAATCACATAATGCTTATGACTAGCTCTATTATTGGATTTCTAATAATATTATTATTATTATTATGCTCAAGCTCTAAGCACTGTAGACAATGCATTGCGTTAATCTACAAAAAGTGTTTCAAGAATATAATATCAATAACCAAACTACTGTTAAATGCCAGAGAACTCATAAAGTACATTAACATAAATAGTGTACAATGTGATTTACATTGGGATCAATAATAAATTAAAAATGGGAAACAATTATGCATACAATTGGGTAATTAGCATTTAACTTATTGCAATTTAAAGTGGAGATGCTAATTATGCACTTGTGTATGCGTGTAGGTCTCCGTTTTTGCTAAAAATGTGTACTGATAATTTATTGGCTGCTGCAAATAGCAAATAATTGATAATTATGTAAACCTTTTGGTTACTCGTACATCTACTTCATATAAATAGGATGAAGGCCTCTGCATCATCATTCAGTCATCTCTCGAAGCTCTTCAAACAATAATCTAACAATTCTATTAACGCTCAGCGTTTTCAAAAACAAATCATCATGTACAAGGTGAATAAATTTGCCAGTTTGGAATTAACTTATTATATTCATTAATAAACCCTACCTGGCGCCAAATTTAAACTATTGAAACAATTTGTAAACAATTAACATTTTCTGAAGGTTATCGCTCTTCTTGCCGTCGTCGGAGTTGCCTCCGCTGGAAATGTCGGTTTGGGATACAACACCCTCGGATACGGATACGGTGTCGCCCCAGCCATTGTCTCCGCTCCAGCTATCGCTATCTCCAACGGATATGGCGCTGATGTCGCTGCCCTTCAACGCAACGCCAACATCCAAGCCGGTAAATTGAAATGTCTTGAAACTGCTAAATATCTTTATTATATTTTTCGAGAACAGTTTTAAACTTTCAAAATCATTTTCGGATAGCTGGTGCCGTCGCTGGAGCCGTCCGTGACGCTTCTGCCATCAATGGAGCTATTGCCACCTCTGCTGCTGGAGCTGCCCAAGCTGCCGCCATCGACCAAGCTAACCAAAATGCTGCTTCCAACACCCTTGCCTTGATAAACGCTGACGCCGCTAACAGAGACGCCATCAACTCTGCTGCCATCCAAAACTACGCTGCTGCCCGTAAAAATACCATCGAGTTTTAAAAAATTAACTGATTAATTCCTACGCTATAAACACTTCTAAAAATCATTTTTCAAATTCAGGTAACGCTGCCATCCAAAGCCAACAACTTGCCATCGCTCGTTATGCCGCTTCCGCCGTTGCCGTCCCAGTCGCTGCTCCAGTCGTCAATGTTGCTTCTCCACTCGCTTACTCCGTTGGATCTCCAATTGTCAACGCTGCTGCTGCCTACGGATATGGGGTCAACACTCTCGGTCTTGCCGGCAGAGCTGTCACCTACAACGCTTTGGGGCAAAAGGTCATCGTTTAAATCAAGTTTTGTACAAAAACTGAATTCGACAACATCAACTCAAAAACTCCTTCGAAAATGATACAAATGAATTTAGCGTCACTGCGTTGATATTTCTGAAGACTGTGACATCTTTTTTTTTCTTCTTTAATTCTGTTCTTGCTATTTTCTTTCTTTTTCTGCTTTTACTGTTTCTTGTTTTCTTCTTGAGTTTCTTACTTTCTTATTTTATCTCTTTACTCTTTTCTTGGCTCTCTTCAGTTTCTCGTGAACTTTTCACACTTTTCCTTTTTATATACTGAGTCATAGTAATCTTACTACCAACACTGTTGAAATCAATGCTATTCTATTTATAGTACATTTGTTTCTTTGTATTATGTGATATATTTTTGTGTACCCTATACTCTATACTGATGTTTATAATTTTTATACCGTAACAATAAAACCAAAAGTACACATCCTCATACTAAATTCTCTACGCTACGACCCGACTAATTATTCTGTCACAGATTTTATGAAATTATTCCATAGCATATGACAAATGTCCTGCTTTCTCAAAACAAAATAGTACAGTGCATCAAAAAGACGAATCAAACATTCATTTCTTCTCCTTTTCTCGCCAAAATGCTTAATAGGCACAAATAAACAGAACGGAAAGTCTTTTACTCCCACTCTCAATTTTTTTCATTGGTTCGTCCGAAACAAAGTTTTTGTCTACCTGATTGAAAGTCAATCAAACAGGTATATATACTAGAATTAAAATATGCCCGAGGTACCCACCCAGTCGGCTTAACTTAACTAAAATATTTTATTAATGTGTTGTTATTTTCTTTATACCTAGTAACACATTCAAAGTAATTTTACAATGCATATGTATTGCTTTTCTCAATTTTTGTACTCTACAGTCAAAGATGGTGTGCAAATTCATTTTCATATTGAACTACGTTACTGATCATCGGTTAGTATGCAAAACTGATAGACACGTACACAAATGACGTTAGAGTAACAATCAAATCTGAATGTGACGGGATACTTAATCAATATTAGTAAAGATAGTTCCAGTCAGTTGAGTCATTGTTCAGTTAGCTTCTGTTCATTTTGGATTCTTTTATAGTAAACGTCGCATTTTCGCATTATAAATTACATTTTTTCAAAGATTCACAGTAAAGTACTCAAATCAATGCATAATCTCCAGAAACATGCCACAGTATTTTAACCAATAATATGAAGTTTTGTCCGCCGGTGTCATTAATGTGTCTTAGCTGCAAGTGTTGATATTAAATATTTCGAATATTTTTCGAGTGGCGAGTAGTGGTTTAGAAATCGATACGTCGCGTTGCTAGTATTCTTACCTTCAACTTGCTAAAGAACCTATCTGTCTGTAGATAACCTTTTAAATGTCGGAATTATGGAAACTCAATTCTAAGAAAATCTAAAACCACGAGACTGCCAAGTACCAGACTGGAATAAAATTTAAAAAAAATAAATCGAAAAATCTCTATGCTTTAATATGCGTATTTATTTCATAATCTTAAGAATACAATTTATTTTTATACTTAAGCAAAAATACAAAAAACACAAAAAAATTGAATCTGTACTAAATGTGTGGATCAAAGCTTCTGAATTCTGAACCATATCTAATTACATTGTATTATATTAGATAATTGGCGATTTCCCTAATGAAAGGGGTATTATATAGTACATACATGTCGCCAATATCATTTACATACAAGATTAAAATTAGCATAATTATTAGATTAAATTTTGATAATTATGATGTGCCATATTATATAAAGTTTAGTTATATAGAGTAGGATAGGATTAACATTACGAATCGTTTACCGTTTAATCGTTTAATTAATTACTGAATTTTTTTCGGAATACAGTAAAACAAAATACGCTTGCTAGCCGCATGTCCATTGTATTAGTTGAATGTTATTTGTGGAAGATCCGGGGACATCTAAGCACTTTGCAGATTTTTTGTTTATTAAGCGTTCACTCTGGTAATTCCAATCTTGATCTTCGTGCCCGTTACAAGGCCATTGGATTAGTTTTCCTCCGTCACTAACGGATCCGTTCGTAATACCAATACATTTTCTGGTTTTTATATTTTTAAGCAAAAAATATTGACCTTTTTGGACGAGGACCCAACTCTGCTCATTAGGTGGATTCCAGCAGTTGTACTGTCCAATGGGATTGCTATCTGCTGACGAACCTTTGTTGTTGTCAATGCATTTATTTGATTGCTTACTTTTTATTTGAAGCACTGGACCTTCGTGATCTAGCCCCGTAATTGTGAGAATCCACTGCTGATTGGCCTTGGCTTCTACTTCAGCATTTTTCGTATCTGTTCAATTTTTTTTTCAAAATTTATGATTATAAGCTTGTCAGCTAACTGTGGAAGAATCTTCATATTATGTTATTATAAGGCAATAATAGGTATGGAAAATTTTTGGGTTGTTATTGTTAAATATTTTATTAAAGCACTTTTACCATTTGCAGCAAAAATCGGTGCTACGCAGAGTA
>JABASI010004962.1:0-13116 GCA_019776505.1 Tomocerus nigrus | reverse complement strand
TATTAAAATAGTATGGTAATGGTAGGTGAATTGTAACAACCCTGTACCCGCTGAACTGACTGGTGTCACCTTCTCTAGACTAGTCAATTGTGGTTACCTATTACATCCCCGCTGAACTGCTAACTGCCGCATGTTTGCCTAATACCTATAGAGAACAAATAGTACATGGCCTAAAAATTTATCCTGTGAGATTGTGTTACATGACAAGGCAAATATTATTACGAGAAACTGAACAGTATAGCAAATATTATAATCTAAATAGAGTACCTACCTAGTAGAAGAAATAGCAAAATTGAAACAATAAGCGAGATAATCCGTGATCGAGGGCCGAGGTTACATCGCGCATCGACGTTCTGCACTTATATAAATCTATGTATAAAGTTGCGTCATCAAACCCAAAGTGGACAGAGCATTGTGGCTTTCATTTACCAAACAGAAATACTTGCCATGATAACAGAAGAATACGAGGAAGAATATACTATTTTGCAGCTCTCTTGCTTTGATAATTGCCACCTCGAAGTAAAATTTCCGACACGGCTCTTTCTTTTCCTTATTGCGTTGAATTTATTACCATTTCTAAATATCTGTGATAGATTTGATAGATCTATGTTGTCGTACTGAAACTACCGGATGTAGGTATATGTTTGGACAAATAATGTGTTCCCATACAGGATAAATAGGACGCATAAAATACTTGGTCTAAAATTACAGAAGGAATTTGATTTTTACATGGGAAACGAAACAGATTTTTTAATATACCGATTCATTTTTGCCAACACAAAATTAAATACGGCTTCAACAGTAGTTATTCACAATAAATGCACCCTATACACTATATATAGTGTATAGTGTATAGTATATAGTATATAGTATATAGTATATAGTACATACTATATGCTATATATACCTATACAGGTAGACATACCTATACAGGTAATTACAGGTAAATACCTGCAAAAAATCTAAAAAATCTAAAAAATCTATAGTATATATCAAAATCTAAATCATATTAGGTTATAATCAATAACTTTAATGAATTTTGCAAATGGAAATCATATCTTTCCATACATCCTGGTTACTGATCGAAGCTTTTAGTTAATTTTACATACAATAATCTTCGCATTTGTGGAAATATACCATTTTCGATGCGAATAAGACGAATAAGGCGATGCGATCTGTTCTTTGCTGCTCTTAAACAAGTAAGCATTCTCAAAATACGCTGCAACTGAATCAAGATAGGGAAGTAGATGCTTCATAAGGTCATCGAGTCGGTGCAATACCAATATTTGCTACCTTTACTGGTTTTTCTCAGGCTATAATATAAGTAGCCGTTTCGAGCTAACTTCTGAGTACCTAACTTTATTTAGTGTCAGTGTCACATATTTTAATGCGCACTCAGCCATGGTTGGATAGAGACTGACAAAGTTCAAGATACCTAAACAAAACGATGAAGCAAGTGATAGTACACATTAACATATGCACACAAATGACTACGAGTAAAGAAACACCCTTTCAGTACTCACAATACCGTATGAATGTACTACAGTTATGGATTTTTAGATTTTTGCCAAACTCACTTTTTGATTTGCCAATCTGACTTTTTGTGTTTATAAGTCAATTTTTAAAAAAATATATTTTTTGCCAAATTAACTTTTGCCAAATCGACGGGCACCCGTATTTATGTTCATAATTGGTACAATGCTCAAAACATCATCGTAGAGTTTATTATCAAGTACGGATAAAACCATCTGAGAGAAACCTTTAATGTTCCAATACGATATGAGCAATGAATTTTTTCACTGATTCTTGACGAGGCCGTCACTTACATCGAGAAGTGAGTCTTTTTTATCGAATAGTATTTCATCGGGTGTGAATTGCAGCCGAATGGAAACTAAGCCGAACCGAAAGTGACAAAGTGGTGAGACTTCCTTCGCCAGGAAATGAGATGGGAGTGAGTGTAAGAAATCATTTCCAAATGTATCTTACTAAATCTGACTTTCACTATTAGTCTTCCTAACCTTATGCTGCGTTGAGCTACACGCTACACACTAAAGCCACTTGTGTAGTAGCTGAGTCGCCCATACACTAAATAATTTTATCTTATGAGTGCATATTATAGTGTATAATTCATCGTGTTGAATTGAATTACACATTGTTTCGAGCCAATCATATTGTTAATAATATTATTATATTAAAACTATGAATTATGCGTTTACAAAAGATCTACATTTTCGAAGCTAACTACAATAATATATTCTTTATGATTTAATTTAACGGGAGTCATCGTCATGTAATGATGCAAAAATGATAAATCAAAGCAAACAAATAAACAATGATAATATTTACCTGAGTAAAATAGTATACCTGTGTTTACTGTGTATATAACTGCGTATGTACCTTTAATGATTGTAAGTATATAGTAATCAAGAGGCTCAAGAATTTTGTCTGCCTTTCCTGATATATCCTGAGAATTAACGGAAAAGTGAAATGCTGTCTATATGGGCATCTGCAAGGTAAAATAGATGTGACTTTTAGGGTATAGGCGGAGAGAGAGAGAGAGAGGGCGATATCGAAAATTGCATGTCTCTTTCTTGTCGTAAGATAAATGGAAGTAAATCTATTTGGCAGCAGCAGTCCAACATAATCGAACACAGTGTTTTCTAATAAAAGAGCAAATGATCTTCATACGCAGTGTCAATGTCAATTACATACTTAGCTTAGCTCAGTAGTCGTGAAATAAATGGGTAGCTAGCAAGGATCATGGTAAGTATATTAGTGGATTCTTATAGTACTTATATAGTGTGTAGTAGTAAATATGTGCCAAGAAGACATATATAGAAATCGTAATTGCAGTGGTGCTAAGTGGTAAACGTGTATAGTTGTCTAGAGTATTATCGCTTACATTAATGTGGAGACTACAAGAAGATTTTTTTGGAAAAGAAACACGAGTTGTTGAAGAAGTCTAAGAGTGTGAGGAAGAAAAGAGGTGGCTGATGCTAGTGAATTGAAAGCTCACATTGGTTTTCTCTTGTGTTGTTGAATGAAAGTATGGCAGTTAAGTCGGGGAATTTCCTTAGATAGTTAGACAAAAGAGGAGCTGGAAGAATTGAGTGGAGTAAAGAACATTGAGTTGCTTTGCTGGAGCCGGGGTCTATATAAATAAATAGAAAACACTTGAGCTGCAAGGATCAGACAGAGCACAGGATGTCAACTCAACTCTTGACATGACTTCACTTCCCACATTTACTTTTATGGAATGACAATGACGTGCATCGTCATCATGATTATGATTATTACAGACATGGGCTCTTCCCTAACATTCTCTTGACGACTTTCACCCGACAACCAGACGAGCCTCTCAGCCTCTCTCTCCATTTCACTCAATGAAATGAATGGAACAATCAACAACACAGTCTACACTCCACATTTATACTTTGTTTCGAATTTACACACAATTCTTAGCTACTACATAGATCCTCTTCTTCATCTCCTCTACTTTATTATTCCACTCACGTCAACCCAAACGCCTTTTACAAATACAATGCAAAAACCTTGACTTTCTTAATACATTTTCCAAAGCCCACTCCAAACTGCACACTAATACAAATACAAAATACAAGCCTACATTTTCTAAACTATTTTGAACACTTTTACAGAGCAAACGACACAACGATATATTATAGCCTCACTCACACTGTGAACTTGTTCATATTTGCTGTAAATAATCTACTCATTTTCCATTGATCATCATAAATATCCTGCATTTGCTGTCAATTTGTTTAAGCCTATTTATATTCCTTGGTAATGACTATTATTGTTTTAACTTCAGAAATCCATATCCTATTTTTTATCATTTTTATTTCATTTTTTCTCTTTACGGTACATCATGATTGGTAACTGAAGCTCCAAATGCCGTAAGGTGTGGGATTTGTAGTCGACAATTACAATTATGCGAGCACAGAAGCTGTGCAAGAAATTCTCAGAGGTAGGCTTTCGCGCTCAGCCGAATATGAAGTATAGGTAATTAATACTAGATTTCAATGCAAAATATTTTTTATGTATCTCATAAAACTTCCTATAATAATAAAAAACACTACCATTAATTTACATCATGTAAAATTAATAGATTAACGTGTTTCATTTGTGGTTCATTAAACTTCCTATAATAATAAAAAACACTACCATTTTTTCAACAGCATCATATTAGATGGTTTGTCTTTTTATTGGCTTAAAAAGTGTTTGTATCAAATGAAACGTTCCTTTTGCTGTCGAATAGACTCTTATTGTAGATTTTCGATTTACGGATTTAGTTTTCAGCCGTGTGTGTAAGGTATCAAATTCAATTTGGAGTGTAAGAATGTAAATTGATTCTAACGCCTTGTCTCGGTGGCCGTAATAAAACAGTGCTATTGCAATTGTACGATTGTAAATGGCGATGATACACTGTCTTGGTGTCTATGAAGAGTGGTGGATATAGGGAGAGTATCGGTTGTGTGTGTGAGAGAGCGAGAGACAATAGTACGAGCCGGTCGGTAGGTACCCGCTGTCTAGTTTGCGTTAGTTGAGAGAAAAGGAAGAGGGAAGGGAGGGAGAGACAAGGGCAAGTCTTTAGGAAGACAAATTGCTTACTTGCTTTTTGTACTTAGCCAGTCGAGTTCTCTCGTTTGAATCGAATCAATTTCAAGTTGAGAAATGTGCCTCATAAAAGATGCAAATCCGATTAGCCGATGCTACTCTTTTACTATGCTAAGACTAGAATTTCCGTATAAAGTTCAGTGAGTTCTCGCCAAAGTCAAGCCGATGATTCACCCTCATGCCACACTATTGCAAAGAAAGAAATATGCTTCATGAATATTTATAACTTTTGATGAATGTGTTGCGAGGAGTTGTTCTGACTGTTTCTTTCTGCTTTAATAGTCTCAGCAGTAGCAGTGAATATAGTGCATCGTCTAGCTACCTAAACCTACTACTCTACTTCTTCCATCTCCACCAGTAGAAACTTTCTATTTACAATACTCTCAACTTCACCTTTATTTAGCACGTTTCCATTATAAAATTATTTGAAAGTGGAGCCCTAGTCCCTTTACACTTAAAAACTATTAAAAACTCTGTGTGTGTAGTGTAAGTGTAGTGAGAGGATGAAGATTCTTCCTTGGAGCCTTAAAAGCTCTTATTCCATCGGCCACCACACTCACACAGTTGAACCATTGGAATTGTTTACTTTTTTAGTAGTTAGGTAATCCCTTTAAGAGAATGTTAGTATAAATATTAGACAGTAATTTAAACAAACCTTTATTACCAAGATTAACTATTTCTCACTTGAATTTCCGTTCCCACTTTGGCTTTCTACGCTTCAATTTAATATTACATGGATTATATTATTTATTAAAGGAGAAAACTACTTTCTCCTCCTGCCCATCTATTTCATCGAGCCAGCCAACATTTTTATAGGATGTCATAGCTTCCCCACAAGAACCAATGCAATATATAATCTATAGCTTTACTATTCTCTTCTCTACAATTCCGACTCCTGCAGAGCAGTAGTAAAAACTGTCTAAAAATCTATATGTGGGTAATCTATCTACACTATCGTAAATTACGAGCAGAGAGGTCAGGGTGAAAGGAAAAAGAGGAGGCGAGGAAGGCGTCGTGCTCTTGGGGAGTTGGAGAAAGCAAAATGATTGGTAGCGTTTCAGTTGAACTTTCAGTCGCCTAACATGGATATATATTACTATTGCAATCTACCTACTCACACAACACTATTATAGCCAGATATACGTATAATTCTATATAATATGCTTATAGTATAAAATAAATATGATATTCTCACTTAACAGATAGGTAGCTATCTATAAGTGTGCGACATGCCGGAGTAGGCACAACGTACACAAACACTTTATGGGTTTTTGCTTCTCTTGCAACTAAGTATTTATCAGCCATAAATCAGCATAGACAGTTGACAATAGAAAAAAGTACAGTTGAGAGTGTCCATTCTTTTGAAATATCACCAGACACTTGTGTTTTGCTTGCAAGTCTGCAGCTGTCATCCTATTAGAAATTTTTTGATCGTGATACTATACTTAAACTGCAGACACTTTTTTCACAAATTCAAATTTTTATTCTTGAAGCTTGTAATTCCAGATAATAGGTATGTCGGATGATCTGCTAAAGATTTTAGACCGATAAACGTTTCGACAATAATTAATTAGTATGATATGGTACTATTACATTTAAACTGCAGTCAATTTTTTCACAGATTTAAATTTTTAATCTTACCAATTTTCTATCACAGATGGCCCCTTCTTCCGAGTTCTTCCCCGGTCAATTAATAACAATAATAAACTTTGCTTCGCTTTTTAATCCTGTTTTTTATTAGGTTTGTACATGATAATATTCATTAATTTTTATGGTACTTAAAGCCCAATTATTCGTGTAGGAGAGGGATGTGCTTTATTTTGAAATTATGATCATCTCTCTCTTGCAGATTCATTTTCCCATGAATATAAATACTAAGTCTGTAAAATACGAGACACTTCATTGGCTTTATAAATATCTGCTGGAAATGGTAAAACTAATTAATGTAACTACGGCTTCCTACTACGCACCATAATAACTTGTCGTATGTACATATAATAGAAAAGCGAGTAGAATCCAGGAAGGAGGACCACTAGTAGCAAACTACAAAGCTCACAATCAGTTCTAATTTATAATCATATAGAAGAGGAGAAATATTTTATCTATAGCATAGCAATGGAATAATAGTAGAGCGGAGCACGATGTGATTTGGCAACTCTACATTGTGATCATTAAACTCTGTCTGCTGAGAGAGAGAGAGAAGAGAGACAGAGAAAGGAGAGAGAGAGAGAGCGAGAATATGAGAATCATTAATACTTTTCCTACATTTAAAAATCCACTTATATTTCGTTACGTGCCTATATATTTATAACAGAGCTAGTTACTACTAAAACTGTGAGGATGTGTCTATCTGTCGACAAACTCCCTTTTCTCCTATCATAATATCATTGCATTGCATTGCCCTACAGCTTTCTCTCATTTGGCTTTCACCCAACTTGAAAATAATGAAGTGAACTGAACTCGTCAGGAGGATCTATAGCCATATAGTAAGTAAGTAAGTGTAGTAGTGTAGTGAAGGAAATAGCCAAATCCCAAGCTAAACCAAAAACACAGTCCTTTCACAAGAAGAAGAAAACTGTTGGCTCAAAACTCAAAGAAGCCACTATATTTTATGGGATGCAATAGAAAGATAAGATTTCCTTACTATTCCCTCTTTATATACAGTTGCACTTCATATAATAATCCAACTATTTACTGTTTTACTTTTTTCACTGATATATGCACTTGCCATTTTGACTAATAAGGAAGTCAGAGTAAAATGGAAGTTTCTACGCGTATGCGTTTACATCCAACACTTTCTACTTGCTACTATATCGCTAGTGCATATATAATATCAGTAGAGACTCACTTTAGTATTTACTTAGACATTCCTGTTTTTAGTGTGCATATAAAGATCTCTCTGTATAGATATTTATAAAGTACCTGCATCTGTGTATGTAAAGTTTATACTAGAATTTTACGTCTCAGTGTGCAGTTACGTAAAACGGAGCAAATAGTTTTCAAAGGGGAAGCGTGGATACCTATGTAAATAGATACACGTGCTACTAAATGTAAATCCGAAGAAAGTTGCAAAATACTTGCACAACAGTTGTGTAGATTCCGTTGAAGAGTGTATCAGGATTTTTCGCCGCAGGACCTACTCTCCCTTAACACTCATTTTCATCCATATCTAATATAAACGAAATTATTTGGTTTATTATATTAGCTATGCACTTACTTGAAGGTTCTACATTCTACGGAAGGGAATAAGTGATAAGGTAGAGCCACTATATATAGCTATCCTAATTATGTCTATGTGCCTTGTGTGAGATATAACGATAAAGGTAAAATCTCATATAAAATTCAGATAAAAAAGAGAATCTTATTAGTAGCCAGCTACCTGGAGACTTTCTACTCACTGCACAACTCTCTCCTTTAGCTACTACATTACTTTAATATTATTAACAACTAGAAGCTTTCTCAAGGTATTTCCTAATTGTACACTTCTAACTAAATATTAGATGTACACATCTCTCCCTATGACCATTTATAGCTTGGCAGGAGAATTCCTTTCACTAACACTAGTAGCATTCGTCTGAATATTTTGATATGCCCACTTCCCGTCCATGGAGCTAACTGCCAACTGCAGAGCTACTTAAGGTAGTTAAAAATTCCAAGTGCTACACAAAATGAAGTGAAATAGAGAATGTGTGTGCAGTCTGAGGTAATTGAGTCGTGTAGCATTTCTCTATTAGCTGTTTAATAATTACAGCAACATTTTAATCCCTTGAGACAGAGAGAATAGGAAAAGGACAGAAGAGCTCTGTCTGTCTCTATGCCCAGAAGAAAGCAAAATGTGAAATGGCACTGGAAATTAAATTCAACGACACATTCATTTCACGGTAAAGAAATCCTGTAAAGAAGTGAGAGCGTTAGTACTTTTAATCTGATTAACGTCCTCCACTCCTATCTCCACTCTTCCTATCTACCAAAATGATAAACTTACATTTTACATGATGCTATCATGTTTATGATTAAGCTACTTCTTCCACCCCTCTATTTCTCTCGTCTCTAATAAATATATATACTTGGCTGGGTGCACATTGAGATGTTAATTATTATTATGCACCATCCATCCGCTCGAATATAATACAAACTCTCACATTTAGAGAAATTCTATTAAAACGTATATAGCTAACATTACTGCGGTAAGCTTACCAGTCATTACTAATTATCATGTCGTCGATTAAAAATGGCATGTCATATTATTTGCAGATGCAAAGTACGCCAGTAAGACGTTTACTATTATTCAGAATAAGTTAATTGCCTATCCTGCCGAAAAATTATACTCATGCAATCTTCGACAATTCGAAATGAAGAGAGATGCTGCATCATAGTCATACTCATGGTCAGCTTATGCATTACTTTACTTAATTTATATTGCGTAGGTCTAGGTCTTGATTCGTATATTATTCCATGACTGTATTCTAGAGGCAATTTGTAAGTTTTCTAGTTCTTTTCGACACAAAAATAATTTAACCTAACCTAACCGTTGGTGATTACAGATCACGGCAATTAAAACTGCGGATTGTAATGCTGAAGCAGTTAGATTTCGATTAAGAATAAAAAATTACAAAAAATCTTTTTTTTTCGAAATTTTGAAAACAGAATTTTATTGGAAGAGTTTGAATTTTCACCGAGCTATCTTGGAAAAACATTTAGAAGAGCGTGGCAGCGCAAGGGGGCGTTGTACAAAAAATTTATGTTTATGTATTTTTCCAGTTCCACAATTATTGCCCTCAGACACCTTTTTACATGTGATAACCTTTACAGAACTAACGCATACCATTTTATATTCAATTATAAGTAAGGAAAATCTTCCTATCAATTTCGAACATGCTTCATTGAACCCCGTCATTGATATTTGTTACATATATCCACAATCGACTTCTGTATAAATATATTACGACGTAATTGTATTAGTGAGATTAGAACAACAGAAAAAAGGAAAAACATTTTCTCTAGCAGTAACTTTTAATAGGAGTAGTAAATTACAAGCCTTCCTTGGAGGAGATAGTTTTGAACATATTTACTAATACATAGCTAGTAAAAATTGGCTAACTCTGAAACTACTTTTGTATCTGGGAGACTGGAATGCAGTTGGTAAAGAATTTCTTTTGAAGGAGTGAGTAGATAAGACTGGACGAAATGTATGCATTACCATAAGATGAAAAAAGGAAGATATGAAAAGGCTGAACTTTTATCAGCGCTGCAACTTTAATGAAAATCGTGTGAAATCAAAGAAACAATTTTGTGCATCTAAACACGTGTATCCACGCAGGAAGAAACGAGAGAAAGTTTGGAGAGCAGACGGTAAAGTGTGGTCATAGGTAGAGACTTCGCCTTTCTCTGAATGTGATAAATGTAGCATGTGCATTGTTTGAAAAGAAAATCGTGATGCTACTAACGACTACATGATATGTACATAAATAAATAGATGCATTGAGATTATTGTGATTGCCGGATAATAGTTACGTGTGTAGGGGAACACGTAGTAGGTGCCTACTTAGACTACTTACTCAAAAGACACGAATAAAGAGGTTGAAAAAAAGAGGAATCAAGAATGCGGTGAAGTGAAGAAGATATATTATAAGGGATTGGGTTTTCCTAATGCAAAAAAGGGTTCTATGATCGCAAATCAATGACTATGATTTCTGGAACTGAGTCAGGAAAAGGGAAAGTCAGGATTGTATCGCTTTGATTCCCACAAAAGACTCCTCGCTAAAGATAATGTAATGTAATAGGTTAGAGCTTAGCCGGATGTATATATCTAGCATGCAACCTCTCGATTAGATTGTATTGGGTTACATTAGAATTTGATGGGGATGCAATTCTACGGAGGATCTCCCTAAGAAACCAAGAGAAAGTTGATATGCCTACTTAGATTGTAGTAACCTTGTGTGTGTGAAAGTTGCGGGGGATTCTCTCCCTACTCGCATTACAAATATATCATAGATTTCCTGGAATTCCATCTCTGACATTTATGCATCTCTACGCCTTTTCTTCCTGCGTATTTCCATTTCAGTCAAGTTTCTCTGTTTCTCTTTGAAACTGAAGGCCCCTGCACCAGGAAATGCAAATAAATATTCCGTGCTTACATTATTGCGTAGAATTTTTCTTGTGGGACTTTCACCTCCTTACGCAAACTATTTACTCGCTACTCGAAAGCTCTTGAACTTTCACTATTGTGACTTTGAATGGTTTAAAAAGGAAGAGTTTACAGTTGAAAGTTCAGTTTAGTCAGATGGGATGGAATTCAACAGGATACTACTGCAATCCTTACATAACAACTGATAGTGAAAAAAGAGAAAGTCTTTATATAATAATAGTGAATAGATATATATAAGTACATAACATAACTTATTGTTAGCTACATAATGTCTTTACTCAATACTCCCTCCTGCTCCCTCTCTATCATATCGTATGCCACTTAAATTGAGTCGGACTGGTTGAAATGGCCTGCCTTGCCACATTCAGTCTCTCTCTCGCACTCTTATGATTCTATATAAATGCATTGCATCAAATCCTAGCGACTTGTACACAAAACACAGAAAACAGTGAGCGAAAGGAGGAGAAAGCTGATGAAGTTCCTCTATACACTCTCAAATGCAATATAGGCATATGTGTGAGAAGTTCCTCTCATGGGAATTTATTCTGCGGTCGATTTATTTCATGGTGAAAGTTGAGATTGCGGTTCGTTTCTTGGTTTCCTTCGTCTGCCTCTCTTGCTTTGCTCTGTTGCACTATTACAGTTACTACTCTCTCACCCTCTCTCTCTCCAAGATAACTCCCGTCTTATACTATACACACTTATTACTACACTTCTTCCTTGTCCTTCTACTTTCTACCAGTTTACTTACTTACTTAGCTACATACACACTTCCCAAATATACTTTTGCATCCTTGCACATTATATCTATAATACTATTAACTACCAACTTAAATGACATGGACTGACTCGACGACGACGAGAAATGAGACTGAATGTATACTACTACATAGTACTTATACTCTGTGTGCCCATACCACGCCACCGGCTCACCAACCAACGATAAGAATCAAAGTAGACACAGGACAAGGACACTCTCAAGTGAACTCAACTGCAAGGCGAGTTCAACTTAAATCTCAAAGATTCCCTCTAAACTATGCACACACTAAACTATAGAGAGAACAGAAGGGAAACGGGACACCACATTACATTACACACAAAACTACTTCCACAAAAGCAAACTGTGATGAAATGCTACTATACCTTACATCTCCAGAGTAAATACATTAAAACAGGGACACTACACACACGTTTCTATAAAAGTGCGGACTACCATGTACAGAGTCGCCCATAACCCTTCATGGAATTTCAAGATATCTTAAAAAACAAAAAATATTTCTATGAAATTGGCAACATTATTCCGTCCATTTTCAACGTAATACGTGCGCTATCTCAGGACCAGGAGCTGATGCATTTAGAACATTAAAAATAGAAAAAATACACTTTTTAAAAACCTGGTCTGGCTTTAACGATTTTCAATCCATTTTTATAATTTTTCGAGCCTATAGGACTAAAAATCCTCTCAATAATCAACGAAAAACATTTTACAAACAAAAAACATAATATTTTTAGTAATTTTTAAGGATCCCTTGAAATATGTTAGTAGATATATCTGTATACCTGACACTGGTTATAGATGCCCCTGTAGTAAGTTGTGAGTAGTCGGTTGAAGTTTGAAAGTGTGGTATTACTTTAGGAATGTACCTACGTACTTACCAATAGGAGCATAAGCTTTCTATCAATATTTTAAGTACACGTAGAAAAAGAAGAGGGATTCGTCCCACTTTCTTGGTGTTGCTTTGATTTGAGTGTATATGGAGCCAAGTGCTTTCCCCTTTCATTGAAAACGGAGAATAAACGAAGGCGTCTGTGTCTCGCCTCGTGGACTGCAGAGCAGAGCAGAATATTTAAGAATGTGACCGTAATCGCAAAATAGGTTTTATAGCTACTTGACGCTGCCTTTTCCCATTGTACTAAGACTACTTTATTTTATTCTATTATCACCACACCAGACCTTGACTATCTTAGTCTAACCAACTATAGGGCACTTAGTCACGTTTATATAAATACTACGACCATCATATCCTTTCTCCTCCACTTTCTATTTGCTACTTCAGCTCAGGCACACACATTCAATTCAATTTTATAGGATATCTAGAAAAGCCTATATAGCTTACCTACCTACTATTTGAATACTATAATATTTTCTTAGAAGGAACTCCACTCTCTCCATTTCTACTGTAAAACCCTTCAAGAAACTTCAATGGCCATGCAAATGATCTACTAAAATACTTTGGCCATTTTCTTAATTAACTCGATTGGCGAACAAAAGGCTTCGCGGGGGATAATGAGAGAAATAGAGTTAAGAAGCAGCTTAACTATGCATACTTCTA
>JABASI010004961.1:0-13121 GCA_019776505.1 Tomocerus nigrus | reverse complement strand
ACACATTTCTCTCTGCAGATAACAACCAAATGCATCATGCATCCTTCCCTTTCATTCGTAGTTTCGACAGCAATAAGTAGCCTTGCGAGTACGATACTCCATCCACTTGATCCACCACTCTCCTCCTCCTCTCTTAATAATAATACTATTAATTTAGATTTACCCGTCTGCATGCTACTTCATATCTTACGAGCCACCGGGTGAAGGCGAATTATTAGAAATATGTATGTAAACGTCTAGCTCAATAGTTTGTTACGTCCATTCACAGATACATGTTGATGTTAATCAATGAGGATACACTGCATGTCGGGGACGAAAGTAATAATGCTATCTTATTATATCGATCGATGAATAGGTATTGAACTTGAGATGTGTATCTGTGCTAACATCACCTGTACTGTACATTGAGAAAAGTAGGCTTTCGGACTATTTTCCACTTTTTTTGACTGCAGACAACAAAGAGGGCTTTATCTCCTCTACTAGCCTGTATTATGAGTTAGCAAATGTTATAGGTCAACATGTTCAAGATCAGACCATGTGGAATTCCTGAAATCCCAAGTTTCCTTTAAAGCTGATGGAATTTAATTCAGGAAAATGAAGAAAAATGATAAAAAGTGAGACAAAGCGCAATAATCTTGCACAAAATAAATGGGTTAGCGAGTTAAGAGACTTGATATTTCAAAGTTTGAAATTTCATATGGCCTAGGATATGTTGACTCGTCCGATCTGTCCACTATTATAGTCTTTGGCTCTATTCTAGCTATTAGTATCTTGTTGTAATTTGGGCTACTTAATGTCTGCTGCATAAATAACTTATTATTGTATTGGAGTATGAGGAAGGTATGGGATTGTAGGATTCGTTTTGTTCCTGGAGTAGAGGCGTAGTATCTATCCGTGTTTATCGTGTGATGTGTGCAAAGAAAGGGATAGCGGAGTAAAAGTGTGTCGGACGGAGTGGGACGTGTAGTTAGTAAACAAAGAGAGAGAAGTAAAGACCCGGGCTGGGATTAGACAATGGCAGGGAAGAAGAATTGTTGGTATTTGAGTCTCGGTTTGTTCTTCAGTCATGTAAAGTAACCATTCGGCTCTTTTCTTTTCCGGCCCTTTCTTTTCATTCGCACATCTCTCTCTCTCTCTCTTTTGACTCATAATAATAATGATAATGATATTCGGTAGAGTCTGGATGGATGGTGATTGTGTGCAGTGGGACTAATGTTATTATTGTGAGTGAGAGGAGAAAAAGTCTGTTGAAGGCAGGCAGGGAATGTCTGGTGCAGTTTGTTCATGTATGTAGGTATCTGGGCAGGCAGGGGCTGTGCCTGGCAGTCGTCGTAGTCGCGTTGGCTCGTATCTGTACATCTGCACTTTTATTTGCCATCGGCCCCCATATGCTCTCATCTGGCATCAAAGTCAAGTCAAGTCACGATATACAGAACAGAACTAACAGAACTTACACAACTCCGTCCGTCTGTGCATATCTGTAACAACAGTCTCCTTCTATTTCCTATGCACACCTTTCCTCTCTTTATCGCTTTTCAAAGGCTGCAGTTGTGCTCTATGTTCTCTCTCCTTCCTCACTCGCTCACTCACTCACTCACTCACTCCGAGAAGAGCTGTCCGTGCACCAAGGTAAATATTCCTCCAGCTCTTCCTCACAAATATTTATAGGTACCTACATGCTCATTCTCGGCCCATAAAATAATTGGACTCAAAAAGCTACTACACCTCAATTTCACCACGGGAAACAGGGGAGTTTTCCTATTTTCACAGGGTTTTTAGTCCAAGGAATTTATGAGCAGACAGTACAACATCAACTCCATTCTAATTCTAAACTACAGTATAGTTGTAGAATTGAGAGAGTCGGAGCGTAGTATAGGCAGGCAGATTGTACACATGGACGAGGCCAAAATAGAATTCCTCCTGCATCTGCACACATACCTGATCTGTGTACATCTCTAATAGCTGCAGCAGTTACGGCTAAACAGTCTCTCTCTCTCTTCATTTCTTCTACGGACGTGAATGGTTTCAGCCTTTCTGAACACTTGCATCCTTCTGCCTCATTTTTAGTCAAGGAAGCCAGCCGTACAGATCCTAAGCAACAGAGCTCTGCATTCACGCAGTTTATGCTCTCTTACCAGGCAATTGCAGTGCTGCAAGGAATAATTCCTATCCTTATGCAACTATTCATCACCTACTACCAAGTTTATCACAGAATTATTTGAGACTCCTTTAGCTGTCAGTTAATTAATTCTTGAACAGCAGATCTGCATTCTGACTTACTTTTCATATAGCGGCTAATATTGTTCTCTAAATAATCATTGCTGAAGTAACTATTAAAGGTTTCTGGGTTTCTCCCCCTAAGTTACTCTACTATTATTTCCTGGTCGTGAATTTCTTAACAACAGTTTTAGATTCGTTCTTACAGTTCAGTCAGACTAATATTATACAAGTAGCTCCTGTAACTGTAGTCTAAGAAGTACGCCGAGAGAATTGAGCAGAGTGGGAATTTCTGGATCAGTTCGCCTTGTGTCAGATTGTGTGATATTGTAATCGTGTATCCTTAGAGGGAATGACAGAAAAATGCAGTGTTTCATCATTTTAAGTGTGGAAAAGTGACATGAAATCTCGAATAATATTGCAGCAAGATCTGATGGAAGGAAAAGTGATCAAGGAGGAATCTGCCGGCTCACCGTGCTCCCCATTGGCAGCCAACATCCCTTCAGGAAAAGAAAACAGACGAGTCGGATCTCCACTCAACACATCCGAGATACTCACCAGATCTCGCACCAAAGGTCAGTTGCTCCTTTCTACTCATTTATTAATTTCCAGGCACATTCCTTCGTTCCATTACCATTCACCCACGCTCATCATTATCATACTACAGATGTAATACCTTCGTAGGTATGTACGTACTGCAATAATATGTTAATTAGATAATCAACGCACAAGTATAAGCACAAAGTAAAACTTGTTGGTGAATTCATGCAAAATGGTCAACACATCCACTAAAAATAGCTAAAATAAACCATCCATGAGGGTTGTAGTATTTACTTAGTATTGGAACACAGGTACCTATGCATATTTTCTAAAGATATCATTAAGTTGCTTATGGATCTGACTAGCCCGTGCGGAGGACGGCTAATTTTCTAGTTTCGTTTCATCCCACGGTAGAAAGTCCTGAGATGAAGTATCACTAGATATATTTTTACTATATCTGTACATACTTACATTTATATTTTACTTTACACTTACAGTTTACTATACATTTACATTTGCATCGTTTGTACAGAGATGCTTGAGATATGTAACAGTGTTAGAAAACAGCCTCCTGCTGTGATCGATATAAATAGATAAAAGGCAAAAATGTAAAAGAAAGAGTTTCAGAAGAAGTAAATAGTTCCATGACATTCCCATTAGTGATTATTATTCTGATTATACTTCCAGATGAGTGTACACTTGAAAGTGTGCAACTATTTACTTCCTTCTATTTAAATGGGCAGACTGTGTGCTGGATTTTTGTTTGTACTATTTCTATGCATGTAGGCATAATGCTGTGCTGCTTGCTTGTTAGCATTGCATTGGAGTCAGGCAGCAGCAGGAGTAGAAGCGAGTAGGGTTATTGCTTTGGCATATGTTTGGCATTAGGGAGTTGGCATCATAATGGATTAAAACAGTCGGTCGGGTCGGGATGTGATAATTGGTGGATGGAGGCTTCTGATCTGTGTCTGGATCTTGAGGAACGTTTTAATAAGTTCATGTAGGTGCTGGCTGTTTACTTCTTGTCTTCTGGTTCACTGGCTACAATGACAATCGCCTCCTTCGTAGATACACAGCTCCCCAATAGTAGCAAGCAGATCTGAATTGAATTTTATTAAATATCTTGCTGCATTTGCATATCCACTCTGTCTTAAAGTCGACGGACTTGGTTCGTCAAGAGTTGAGGAAGGGGAGTGGGGGGAATGTCTGTCATATTAGTTCCTACATTCGTATGCTTATGCAGGGGCATTGTGGGTACATACCATATTAATACGACTGTAAAAAAGCAGCGGTAAAGACAGAATAAAATTTAAAATTTTCGAAAACCTCAATGTTTTGCCCTAAAACATTCGTATTAGCATCAATTTGACGTTATTACACCTACTAGGGGTTACACGGGTTTGGACATCTCCACGACATGTAGTAGTTACACAGGTAAATCGCACCTACCAAGTAACGGACACCCTGTAAAAGGTCATGAGCCGACTTTCTAATGACAGACCGCCGCCCGGACCCCTAGAACTGATACATAAAATGTGAAAGCAATGTCTCAAACCGTTCATGAGTTCACAGACAGACAGACAGGACATTTCCATAAATCAGCTACCGCTGCTTAATAATGTAGGTAGCTACATAGCTATAAAGTGTGTGGTAGTAGCAGGCAGGGAGGGAGATCAGTCAGTCAGTCAAGTCGAGTGGAGTCAAGTGAGGAAAGAGGATTGAGATGTGGATGTAGGCACTCGCGACTCGCACTCCTCCTCCTCCAGCAAGCTGTCTCTCTTTCTCTTTAGCAGCAACTAAGTGCCAGTTGGACGGCTATACCAATATTACTGCATGTACACTATAGTTATAGTTATAATGGACGTAGAAGACTGACATTATGTATATGGGCCATGCAGTTTGCCAGGCACAGCTCAGTTCAGTTAAGTTGAGAGTGAGTGAAGTTGGTTGGAGTTCGGCTCGTCTGGTTTTCGTGTCCGTTTCAGAAATGAGTCAAAATGAAGGCAGATGTGATGCACAGCCTGCCTTGCTTTGGCATATGCACATTTTTAGACTTCCTACACATCTATCTCCGTTTCTGCACACGGCGCACCATGCCAAACCAGAACTCTCGTCTCCACTCCACTATAATATTATTACAATCATATAAAATATACGTTTGCACACACACAAGTACGAATACATACATAAAATATAGCAAGGATAGTGAAATCTGCTACCACTGGGAAATGGTAGAAGGTAAGCCCGTCAGAGAGTTTGGAAACTAGAATTTCATTTTTTCCTACTGTCGACAAAATCTTCGTCTATACTATATCGCCAGTAGAAAAAAGTGAAATTTTTATTTCCAAAATCTCTGACGGGCTTACCTTCTACTACTTCCACTCCACATGGTAACAGAGTCCACGAGCCTTGAAGATATAGTGTAATACCGTATTACTGGAATTAGTTCAGCCCCTGGGGGGAACTACATATTGTATCTGTGTGTATATATGATTTTAGCGAAAAGGCCCCGAAAAAATTTACATGTAATTTACATTGTTTATAGTTTGCACCTCCTCCTGGGAGATGAACTATTACATTTTGGCATTAAATATATCGGTGAAACAATAGCTCACCCTGTGCAAACTAATTGGAGTTATGCGGTATCTAGGTATAGAGACAGAGAGAGGTTTGTGAGATGAGGAGATTGTGTGGAGGGAGGCAACGAGAGAAGGCAGGCACTCTTTCTCTAGTTTCTCTTGCATTTATTGCAGTCGTGTGTGTGAGTGAGTCCTGTGAGTGCATGGGATGATATGAAGCTGAAGAGATATGTGAGGAAAGAAAACAACAAAAAGAAGAAGTGAGCCAGATGAGAGCAGCCTGCCGCTGCTGTCTCTTCTATTTCCATCGCACAGACGTCCACCCATCTATCTCCAGCACCACATTCCCATACATTCTTCCAACTTGCATCCATCCAAGGAGTATTTACTTGCGTTGCTTCCTTGGTTTCTTTTCCTTGTGTCTTCATAAGGAGGGTCCAAGCTCCAAATGACCGTTTTTTAATATGTTCCCTGAATCTAATTTTGCATAGGATAATTTGCGATATAATTTTGATGGCTCGAAAATCAATAAATTATTAATTACAATAATTGCTGATTTGAAAACCTTTAAATACTATACCCTAAACCATTTAGTAAAACAGTCAATTGGTCCTCCTTATGAAAGCACTAAGAGAAGAAAGCAAGGAAACAACCCAAGTAAAAACTCCTTGATGGAATCCAATGAAACTTATTGCTCTCCATCCCATTCATTCATTCACTTTCTTTTAAAGATCACTCACTACTAGTCCCTACCAGTTAATTTGCTCACCTACCTATGTACTTTATTTCTAGAGAGATGTGCTTTTAGCACTAGTCCATACACTGGCTAGTCTACTGTGAACAAATGACAAGCGTTGTTGGCATAAACCAAGTGCTAACAGTGCAGTAGCCTTGTGTGTGCCTACCTAGACTACATCACATCACATCCACTGCGGAGCGAGCGGCAATTAGCTCTTCGTTTCTGTCACTTGCAGACGTACAACTCCCCCGAGTTATCAAATCCATTCACTCCTTTTCGCAAAAATACTTTGATTTACTGTAGCCACAATATTTTCGATAGGCAATACCTCTGCGCTTAATATATAGGAAGAGCTGTTGTAATTACGTCTACGACGACTGGATTTGTATTTGTAGTGTACCTACGACGTAAGCCCATCTGTCATTTTGTGTCTGTTTGGAAGAACAGAACTGCACTTCTGCATCATCATCGCTTTAGACTTCTTAACTATTAAATCACTAAAGCTTTGATTTCATTTCCAACTAGCCTTCAAATATTCAAATCCATGTAAAATGGTTCAAATTTCCATACCTTACTACAAAAAGCCACAAAGCCCATCACCATAGAGTTACACACTCCTTGCTTGATGCGCACGAAATATAGTAGCTAGGTAAGTTATAGTGTAAGCATAAGGGACTCGACCACAGGTCAAACAACCCTCATATTCCAACATTGAGACAAAGGAAAAGGTTATACTGAAAAATCGAGTTTTATGCATAGTCCTTCGTCTGGCTCATAACTTCTGCTCTCGTTTTGCTATTTGCTCGATGAATTTGATCCTCAGCTTGCTCAGGTGGGAAACAAAGGTGCAGGAAGGAGCATTTAATGTCTCTAGCTACTGTCTGTCTTTTCAAAAGGGAGGAATTGAGGAAGAATTCCAGGAATCCTCTTCTCCTTTTGTGACATTTGTGCAGTGGGGATTAGGAACATAAATAAACAAACAAAGCTGCTAATCAAGGTCAACTGATGTTGCAGAGAGATAATGGGGATTAGTGGGATAATCGGGGTGGATGACATGACATAAGGAACCTCACTCACTTACTTCTCTCAGCCTTACCCAGTCCATCCAGCCTCCAATACATTTGGAATTTGGACATTGGACAGCTATATAATGTAGATGAATCTTTCTATGCACTCTCTGTCTCCTGCAAGAAATATTTTATTCAGGCTCGTGCTGAATGTGTAGACAGAAGGGCGCTCACGGCAACTACTTTGCCATGACCTTCCGTTCTTCCTCTTCCTAACAAATGAGGCTACTTAGTCTCCTGATGTTCTACAAGAAAGGACAACAGCAGTCCTAACTCCCAATGTATATACAAGGTATCTGCACGTGGTCATGGTTTTTCCTGTGAAGGTAAGCCCGTCCGAATGTTTTCAAATTAAAATTTTGCCTCTTTTTGGCTGGAGACAATAACGAGGAATCTGACTCCAGTTTCTATTCTGATCTTCATTTTTCTCTCCAGGACGAAAAAAGGGAAATTTTAATTTGAAACTATTCGGACATGCGTACCTTGTGAAGTAAAACGACGACAAGGTACATATAACTTGCTCCGTAGATATAAATATAATTATCCATGTTAGGAGATGCAGTATAGATGTGGTGGGAGTATGTCGGAAGGGGCTTCTGGATATCGTTGAACGAGCCCAGTGGGCTATTTAGTTGGCTAGTGGAGAGAGGAGCTTATTGCTCCTAGCCGTGCGGCGGCTGCTGTCTGGACAGAAATGAGAGCAGGTGCAACTTAACTGGCTTTTCTGCTCTGCTCTGACTCGAGTTGAAGATGCCGAGAATCCCGACAGACTTGCTCTCTTTCCTCGCTCGCCGTCACTTGGCTGGGCACAGAAACAGCTGTGCTCTCCTACTCTCCTCTCTCCCAAGCAAATGCTGCTCCACTGCACAAACCACTTTGCCTCACTCGTTTAACCTTCTCTAATACGCGCCTCTGGCCGCCTGGCACACTCTCCCCAACCCAACAACCAACTTCATATCCGCATCACTCACAAGTCACAACAACAACTGCACCGACCGAGGTGATCACAAGCTCCTTTCCCTAAATCTCAATTAGTGCAAGGAGAAGAAGAAGGAACAAAACTCGGCAGAAGGACAACTCCTGTCCTGACTCCTTTGACCTCTGAGTTGAATCACCTACCTGAAATATTCAGACAATGCTCAACCATAACATATTCATGCACTATCAGGAAGGGCCTACCTATTCCTCTCCTATAAGATAGGCCCTCTCCCATCATAGCACCTCCATAAGCACAAAGGTTATTGCAGTACACATGTTGTTGCAAACTAAAAACTATTGGCAATAATTGAACCTTAATTAAATACAGCTGTAGTCCAAATGGCTGATTATTGTAATCACCTACTAGAGTTAAGGGCAGCATCCTCATCCGACTGACCTTAAGTCTAAAGATCTTGCGAATGTATTTGCTGCTAATTATTTATACCTTTCAAATTATCATGCAATTTATAAAGCGTGAACAATTTTACAGAAACATCCTAAGCGTTGCATAAGAAGAAGTGCAATCATGCATTCCAGTACTTATTTCCAGTATACGGAGTAGATACGTAAATTGACAGGGGAAAATGCAGAAATTTTTAGACTAATATTCCCTCTGTGCAAATAGAATATAGGTAATAAAATTAATTAGGTACTGGAATATATTTTGGGGTGTCTATGTCTAAGTCTACTTTTATGTCTTTAAAACTGAAAGTGAAAGGACGGCAAGAAATAAAATTGAATTCACACTAACGAAAAAGAACACTGATATGCACAGTTTCGGCTTAGCTGCACACGGAGCCTTATCACCCTGAAAGCTCAAAAACGATTGCTACTACTCGACTACTCGCCCGGGGGTGTCCACAGCAATAGAAATATGAAAAGGTTTTGGCTCCAAAATGATAAAAACTTGTTAAGTCCGGGTGAGGATGCGAGACCTTGTTTGATTGCAATATTTGTTATGGATGAATGTCGTATTGCTTGAAATGAATAAATGTGTATATAAAGATGTTGGAAAGTAAGAGTTTGAGTGTGAGATTAGTGGGGTGTGGAGCTGTGTGATGTAAGAAGTGTAGGATGTAATAAGTTAAGTGAGAGCTAGTGGAAGGAAGTGTGGTCCCTTAAGGTTAGGCAATTAGAAGATGCAAATGTGAGTGAAAGGAGAGGATTAGTGGAGATGAGAGTGGGAACGGAGCAGAGGGGACTAAGAAAATAAAGTGGAAGAAAGTTGGGGAAAGAGTCGGCGGTTGTTGTGTGTGAAGAAGAAAGTGGATAACATTATTCAATATGTTTTGTGCAAATGGGATGCGATGATTTCCAGGGACTCTGCCTGCCTCTCTCGCTCTCTCCTTATTGTTAGTTTTGGTTTTGCGTGGAGTGTGATGTGATGTGAAGTGCTTTATCGTCTCCCATCAGCCGACAACTCTGCTCTCGGCTACATCTGGCCTCTCCAGATACCCACGTCCCTGCAAGACAGGGCGTGATCAAGTCGTAAAATAGGAGATCAGGCACAACTAAACGTCTTAGACCTTCATCTGCTCTTCGCGATACACTCCACCACTTCTTACTTACTTACGACGAAACACTTCTATATAGCACCGCGTGCAGTTATACCACACCCGGGGCTTTTATTCTACAACACTGTGCGTCCTGTACTCGGGAGGGGTGAACTATTCACAGCAGCAACCTTTCATTTCAGGGCTGCCACTTTTCAGAGATAATAATACTTGACCAGGATTGAGAAAATTTCGGAGGCTGAACTAATTAGTCCAGAAAACTAAAACGCGAGGCAATCCGAAGCAAAATAGACACAATTCTTGAACTTCCTCCAAATTGTTGAAATTCTTGAAAGTGAGCATGACATTTTACGTTCTCTTTCTTAGACGTCTTGTTTCGTGCAATTTTTATGATTGTCAATTTCAATCAGTTTTTTAAATGCTGTATAGGTAGTATAATAATATTAGTATTACAGTCTGAGATCAAGAGCCGGAATTTTCTGAATGTAAAAGATGGCAAGCCTAACTATGAGAGATGAGTAAGGAGCGAGACTACATAAAATCAGACTTTCTCTCTCTCTCTCTTCTGTGTGCATGTGTAGACTTTGAACGTCTTTCGGCNTGTAAAAGATGGCAAGCCTAACTATGAGAGATGAGTAAGGAGCGAGACTACATAAAATCAGACTTTCTCTCTCTCTCTCTTCTGTGTGCATGTGTAGACTTTGAACGTCTTTCGGCTGCACACAGACACAGTCCCATTTTCCATGGCAAGAAGAAGTATTTCTCTGGCAGCAACTGTGTTTGTTCAGATAACAGGAGCCGAGCCTTGTGCACTCCGCGAGAGGCAACCAGGGCTCTTCCTCCTCCTAAAACTCAACTCCGCTCTCCTTCCAAAGTAGCAGGGAATAAGCCTTTCTCTGTTGTGCGGTGTCATTCAGACGAGATCTTTTTAATTCTCTCTCTCTCTCTCTGTAGGTATACATTTATACATAATAGTCCTCCTCCTCCTCTCTATTCACATCTTGTCCAAAGTGTCAAGAATCCCAAGAAGAACTAACACTACGCGCCTCTAGTTACTACGTGCGTCTATTTCAGTTTTATCCTCTACTTACCTGCCTATGCCATCACAAAGGCTGCTTTGGACTACAGGAAGGGCGTGCCAGCTCTATTAACATTTCCTAAATGCTACTTTGTCAACGAAACGGAGTTTAATCCACTACAAGCAATGATGCAATGCAGCAAGGATTTTTCATAAGAAAAATCTGTAGCACCTTTCAAATTTTTATTTCGACTGATTTCTAAGTCTAAGTAGTAAGTTAATTATGAATACTTTCAACTTTTAGCATACCTACTAATAGCACAGATAAACAATATTTTTGTGAATCTAGCATATTTGGTAGAAATTCTCCGATATACTCAAAATCAGAAAAAATGTTTGGTCGGATTTAATTCTGTTTTCACTCTGTCGCCATTTTTAGTTTATCAAACTGACAAATTCACATTGTACCTTGTACCTACTGCTTTTGTAAAGTGACAACAGGATTTTTGCTTCTTTGGGTGTTGATTGTTGAAAGAAACTGGTTTCCAGAAGGCACTAGCATTTTAAGCAGAATTAAGCAGTTAATTAAGCAGAAGATAAATAATTACATACACTAGCTGGATATAGTAGCGCCTACTTGATACTGTGGATACGTTCTTGATCCTTTCGTTAGAGTAAGAATTAAATTAACTATTATTAATTATTATTCATTATTAAGTAAAATGGACAATATATTTAGGAATAGTTGACGAGAGTCGGTCTTTGCATGGAGGCTGGTCCTTTGCTACTACAGTGGGTTGCTGTTGTGTTGACTGGAGGAGATAGTGAATTGGAAAAGGAGCTGTGAACAATTGGGACCGGACGGAGTGTTAAGGAAGAAAAGGGCTTTTTGAGGGATTGAGATTAATTGAGGCTTCCCACTGGCCATTTACATTGTTTTCCTTTCTATTTATCTCCGTGGCTTGCCTCGACTCGACCTCAGTTGCTGGTGGAAGGTCGACGCTGGCTGAATCTTCCTTCTGTTGTGGAACTCTGTTGTTGATGCTGGCTGTGATTAGAACTTAGCACTGTCTCAACGATTAAAGACACTTCTGATCTTGCTGAACTTGTCTTTTAAAATCCTGTCGGCACAATGGAGGGGAATTATAGTTAATCTCCTTCCGTGCACCAAGTCTTTTGTGATTGCATAATGTATGGCTGTAGTGGAATGGAAACTGGAAACTAATAATAACTTGGTAGTTGTCAACCACACACAGCTCTTCCTTTAACTACAAATGGCAAGGAGAGGATGCACGTGAAATGTGGAAAGCGGATCAATTGATTGAAGTCTTCTAATGGACATGTCAACTAAAGATGTAGGTACTTGCAGTTTAATGGGAAATGATATTAGCACACACAGAAAGAAGCTTTATGGGTGCCCCCTATTATTAGCAGAGACCGGAAAGGTAGAGTCTTCCAAATATGCCTACTATATATAAAAGAGGGTCAAATAATGTGATCTTAGATATCATAGTAGACATTAGACATTATTCATTATAGTATGATCCACAATTGGTTATTATGCCTTACGCCTGTTCTTGCCACATTGTTTTAAATTAGAGCGAAAATCAAAGTATTGAATCTATAATTTATATATCAGCATGTGAAATTGAAACAGTGACATAATTATTAGAGAGAAAGTAGGGCGTTTCAAAACAGGAAAATTAAGTCACTGTTTTTATTCATTGCACAATTTCACTCACCAAAGTTTTGCGAGAAAAGTGAAGGTCGGATTTGTATAGTCGGCAATGGAAGTTTTGGAGTAAAAAAAAGATGTTTATTGTTGAAGGAGAGGGTAGGCGGGCTGGCGGGCGGGAAGCTGGTTGTGGCGGAGTGTGGAGCGGGAAGTGAAGGGAGCAGTTAATCTTGGCCTGTTGGGAGAGAGTTGGGAGTTTAAAGTCATCGTGGCTAAGACCACCTGCTGACAGAGTCATTTAAACTTTGTGTCTGTCTCATGTGTAGCTGACAAGCCGGGATAGATATCCAATAGTCTTTCTTGCCCAATCCATTCTCTCACTCCCACCAACCACCACTCTTCTCCAGCACTCTTCTCCAGCACACTTCTCTCCATCTCTCACCACCAAATACTCCAAATCAACTCAAAACCAGCTCTCTCTCTCCCTCACACAATCTCCGCACACTCCATTCCCATTCTCCAGAAGACACAACTATATAGAACTTAGAACTACTACAGTCAGCCAGCTCACCGACCGTCGAGCGTCTCTAGGACAAAGCACAAACTGAGCAGGAATTACAACAATGTCAGAAATTAACAAATACCTACTAGGTACCTATGTAATGTAGTATGTAGTATAATAGGTTAAATGCGAAAACTGAACGCAAACGCAACATAAAACGCTAGCTTTCTCGCTGAGTTTAGGTTAGCGTTCGTGCACAAAAATGAATGTGCGCAAATTCCTTAAAATTTAT
>JABASI010004960.1:0-13122 GCA_019776505.1 Tomocerus nigrus | reverse complement strand
ATACTGTAGAGTCCTCTCCCCATCGAATGCCATTTCATCCATTCCCTCCATTAGAGCAAATCTGAGACGTACACTATTATGCACTATCAGCTACTACTTATAACTAACCCAACAGCTTGTCTCCCACTTATATCCCTAAAAACTTTCTCTTAACTTTGAAAATATTATATTTATCTTGTACTAATGCCATAGTAGTAGTAGGAATTGAGAATAACTGACTGATAGGCAAACTGTGTCCGTAGTACTTACCTTGAAATGTTTATAGCAATTTTTTCTTTCTAAAAATGTCATTCTTGGATTGAAATTGGTTGTTGGACTATAGTAGCTACAGCTTTCCCACGACGCCCCATATTTTCCACTAATCTTTCTCAGATATATCATAACGTTTTCAATCTAATGATGATGACAAGCTCTATTATTATGTCGATCGTTTGTACACTATCACCCTAATGTATATAACATCATCATTATCACTTCCTTTTCCATTTTTCATCTCTCTCGTCCTTCCTCAGCTGACTCTTCTTTCTCTCTGTCTCTTTTTCGTTTTTTGTTTCCTGAAAATAGGGAAGCGAGGAAATAATAATATTGAGAGAGATTCCTCCGTTACAACTCTCCCTCCCTATATTATTATTATTATATAATACCTAAGTACCATTTTGTAGAATGGGAATCCTTAATACTCCTCGCTCTGAAGTGAAATGTGAGTCGTTGGCCTGAACATATGAAGATGATGATCATGGTATAAATTGAGTAGGAGGAGGATGGAGGAATATAAATATTGGAGTAGTAGTGGGGATGATGTTAGGAGTAGGGAGAGTGAGTGGAGAGAAGAGACACTCGATCAAATTCTAGTGAAATAAAAAATGAAGGGAGCTGAAAAGAATGACAAGGGTCTGTTTGAAAAATGTAGATGGATGGGAAAGTGAAGGCGTCTTACAACATGGGAACCAAGGAGCACACCATCGGTGAACTAACGAGGAAGGTAAATGATCGCACGTACCACGTGGTGAGGTTTACTCGCTCTGGGCCCAATTCCACGCTTCAGCTGGACAACTGGGACATGCTCACCAGATACCCGATCGGTAATAACAAAATTTATCTTCTCTCTCTGCCTCTGCCTCTGCCTCAACCGAAAAGGAGCAGAGGGCTCGAATATTATTATGTCCACCACTGAAGATATAGCTACCCACCTATTCCCTCACTTACACTTATAAACACTACACACAAATGCTGCATCATGCCAGTACCGATATAAACCATACAAAGACCAGAATGGAAACTGTAAAGATGGGAATAACTCTTGAAAAATGGAATGCTACGTGATGAGATGTGAAATAACTAGAATCCAATCGCCCGATAGAAAGAAGCAAGGATTTGTACAATATAAATGTACCTACCGTAAATCTTTTAATGGATACCTTAGGAAATTAAACAGTACAAAATGTAATTTTAGATTGCATTTTTAAATCTGGGCAAGAAAAAAATAAACCGTAGAAAAACGGATTTAGTCGAGTATTGTAACAATGCCAGTGCATAATTAGAAATACCTAGGCATTATGGGTGATTTCGTATATTATTGACGGACGACAGACAGACATAATACAAAATGACTTAAATGACAGATCGTTCTCATAAAATATTGTTTCAACACTTAATCGCCCGATGGAAATAAGCGAGGGATTATACAATATAAATATGCCGCAAATCATGTAATAGGTACCTTATAACTAGGAAAACAATACGAAATGTCATTTTACATGCATATTTTTAAATCTGAGTATGAAAAAAATAACCCATAGAAATACGAATGTAGCCGAGTATTGGAACAGCGCATAATAGGAATATAGGCATAATAATATGTGATGTAGTATATTGGCGGACAGACAGACAGACACAATACAGAATGATAGAGCATTCCCATATTGTTCTAAAACGTTAATAATTTGTCTAAATTTTAATTGTGGGAATTGGTAATTTTTTGGTGAATATAAATTATTTTGAATGGAAAAATGGAAGGTATTTACGGTCAACTTTCTCCGAATTTTGGAAGATGCAGTAGTGAAAAGTGAAAGGTATAGATTGCTATTGGTTTTTGGATAAGGGTATATAGAAGAGATCACTTGAGTGTTGGTGGAGCTAGTCTATTGAGGAGAATGAGAGGGAAGAAGAGCGTAGTCTGGGAAGAGGTAGTTAGACAAGTGCGGGTTCTTCTGCTCTGAGCTGAAGTCGTGCTGACTGAGTGTAGACAATAGTAACGTAGTGAATTGGATTCGATTGGATATTATTATATGTATGTGTCTGTGTGTGAGTCTTCGGGATGGGGAGGACTACCTACTCTTACTCTACTAGTAGTGACAATAGTCATAGTTTGAAACAGTTCTTGTTCTTCTTTGAGCGGAATTTTATCTATAACTCACGTACCCAAACGTCCCAGTCCCACTAACAGTCTCTGTCACAGATGGGCTATAAATTCAAGCGACGGGTGTGTGTGTCCTTTCAGCCTGTCACAACAAGTTTCTTGGCCCAATTATTGCAACTTTTTTCCTTTTCTTTCCCGTTCCGAGTTGAGTGAATTCATCCTCTTCTTCTTCTTCCTTCGTCTATACCAACCAACGTACCTTTCCCGCACACAACGAACAAACACCGCCGTCGTCGTCCGTATCCCCACACACACACACACTTCTCTATATTTCCGAAATACTTGAAGAATTTTATATAATCCGGCACTAGCAGTTTCAAAGGAACGTCTCTAGAGTGAAATCATGGCTTGATAAATTCTTTTTCTAACATAAGATTCCCATTCTCAGGTATACTTTATAGCTCCTAGCTCGAATAAATGATATTACATACAGGGTACCTCAAAACTAACTTCCCCTTCAACTTTCTCCATGTAAATTTCATTTTGCATTCTTAAGGGTGTTGTGACTTGGTCCAGTTGAGTGTGTTTTACCAGTCCACTAGCTACCAAATAAAACTGGATCTGTAATGGATGAAAATGTGTCAAGTTGATGGACATCAACAGATAAACTATCCACGAAGCTGACAACCCTTGAATATTTTCTAAATTTTCATCTAAAAGGCAGAAAAACGTGTCGCAGCTTTTTGTAGGATTCAAATAGAGCGCCGCGAAAGGCTTTCTTGCATCAAAAACATTTTCCAGGGTTTAAGATGAAAATTTAGAAAATGTTGGAGGATTGTGAGCCTCATGGATAGTTTATCAGTCTATGTCAACCAATTTGACACATTTTCTTCCAGTTTTATTTGCTATCTGGTGGAGTGGGAAAACATATGCAGCTGGAACGAGTCACATCAACCATAAAAATACGAAATGAAATTTACACGGTGAAAGTTACTTTTGACGTACACTGTAGATATCTCAGTTTCCAGACAGTGTATAGCTGATATATATTGAGTTTGTCCAATCTGGTCTTCACGTATTCATGTCCCCGTGTGATGTTGGAAGTCTTGGATCATATTCCATTGTACATGATATTAAGTTGGTCTTTGTTTGGTTTGGTATTAGTGCAGTGAATTGAATGGCTTTGATTTGTTCGGGTTTTCTTACAGGGAGTCATGAGTTGTCCATATTCAATGGTCAGTCAGTCATCCATGTTGGTGGTCATTGGAGAGCTACTAAACGTGTCGTCGAGCGTCCTTTTCAGGTTCGTTACCCGTCTATAGAAACACTAGTCTCCCTTCTTTCTCTTTCTATCTATCTCTTATTATTATTCCTCCCATTCATTTCTGCCAGCCAGAAATGCAACATCCCTTTTCTTTTCACTTTCTCCTATTAGATCATAACTCCCAACAACCAACTATTCCTTCCTTTTACATTTTCAACATGAATTGCATCATTGGTTTCCTTATAATATAATAAAATAATAATCTCTCGGAAGAATATATATCCCTCCCTATTATATTTATCGTCGTCCATAGAATGGACGGTGTAAGTCGACGTAAAGGCGAAGAGATGTATAGCGTCAAGCAACATTGACCTGCCGTCGACGACTTTCTTTCTTCCTAAGAAAGCTGTGAGCTTATTTTCTCCTCTTGTTATTTTTCCAGGGTGTTTTGTCAGGGATGGCTGTTAATGGGCTGAGACCACTTGATATGGCCACGGAGCGTGATCGCCGCGTCCGCATCATTGGCGATGTTCACCAAATAACTTCCATAGGATCTATCCCATCCTCTAGTCTCAAAGATGACATCCGCTACATGCAGAAGGTATAACCGGAAAGAACTAAAGGCTTCTCATATCTAGTAAAAATGAAGTATATAATTATTATTTCCTGATAGTTTTCTTTTAAAAATGGTTTTTAAGTGAAGCAATTATTAATTAGCAAAACAATAATCTCTACTTGAATTATTATAAATTACGAGCCGGTTATAACCCTTAGTAATCCCCATTTCTGTTTTTCTTAAACTGAGTAAACCCACACAAATGATTCTAGCAAGCTAAAAAAGAGATACATGAAGGAACAACTCCTTTTTAGCTAGGCGGCTGCGGCTAGCTACAATCAAAGCTAGCCACAGCAACAATGGTGCCTTATAGTATTCTATTAGTATAAGGAATAAACCATTGGTCCATAAATATATCGATTTAGTAATGTGTCAATTATTTTTTTATAATTGGAGTAGATGGAGTGTGGTGGTTAGACGAGAGAATTGGTTATCTATTAGTGTTAAGTGGTAGGGACGCATTTGTAAGAAATAATAATAAATTGTGATGGTCGTCGTGAGAGTGATGATAAAGAAATGATGTATGGTTTGGTTGTGGACAGACGACGGCATCGGGCACCCCAGGAGTGATGGATGATCTGGTGTACTCGGGAGATCGGGGGCAAGGCTGCAACATGGACGACGAAGACGAATGTGTGCCAGTGTTCGACACGGGTAGCGGGGATGACCTGATAACGCCCGTGTACGTTCCTACGACGACGCGCACTCCATCCACAACGAGTACACGGCGCTACGGCGGGGCGCAGCGCCCTGGCTCCTCCCACCAAGTCCCTTGTGACGACGAAGACTGCGTCCCCGGCTCCGGGATCGGCGCCACCCCAGACGGCGACGACATTACGACGATACCCGGTATCCCGGGCGTGTACACGTTCGGTTTTACGAACACCGATCATTCAACTTCAACCTTCTTCCAAAGTTCCACGCGGGGAACGACCACTTCCTCCTCCTCCTCCGGTGCGGGCGGGGAAGGCAGCTCACCTCACGTCACCACCGACGGCAGCTCATCTTCCACGAGGTACCTGCCCGGGACGACGACAATAAATTATCAAACACCAACGCACCGCCAGCAGCCGCCCACGTCCACTCGGCTGACGACCACCGCTGCCCCCACCACCACCACGCGATTCACACCCCCGCCCCCACCCACTGTGCCCCCGGATATGCCCACCGGGCGCGTCTTTGACTTTGACGGCAATGGATTCAGTGGCGGGGGAGGGGTGGGCAGTGGGTTGCCTGGGCTCGGTGGAGCACACCCGCCTCGCAACGAAACGGCAGCCATCGCTGACGCTGGAGACTCGACGCTTATCATAATTATAATTATCGCAGTGCTAATGATCATTATCGTTTCCATTCTCATCATCTTCTTCATGTGCAAGAGAAGGGATGACCCGATTTATAAGATTGAGGACAAGGGCAGATATGAATACGTTCCGTCCACCACTTCCCAGCCTCCTCCTTTCAACGGCCGTGGCGGCCCGCGCAAACCCGGTGTCAAAGAGTGGTACGTCTAAAATTCGAACTATGATAGAACTGACTAAAACTCTGAGTGCCATCACTTTCATCTCTAACAACAACATCGCTGCTTAACTTTGCCATCTCAATTACAAATAAATAAATAAATTATACTAATCTACGTACTACACATACACATACAGTCATACTCCGATTATGTATAGGAATATTTAATTAAGCTACCTACCTAATGAATTAATTATTCTTTACCATAATTAAGTACTAATGTTATGTGTATATATTATGTAGCTATCCTATACTAATAATAAAGTTAAATCTAATTATTATGCTCGCAATACAATCACAACAACAACCACCCACAGAGTGTGCAGCAGTCAGAAATAAGTCAACGAATCAAAGTTAAATAATATTATTATTGTTATAAATTATATGTATGAAAAATGAATATGCTGGATATTATGGTAGTTTTACTAACAAAACTGATGATGATAACATTATTATTATTATTACTATGGACTATTATGGCTGCTCTCCCTTCCTTGCTCTTAACGATATACGTATTACATACCTACTCTTTTATTGAGTATTTCTTCTGTCTGCATGTCTGTGTATAAAATGTATCTATTATTATTATGTATACTTGGACTTTGTGTGCAAGAGCCCAAAAGGAAGGAGACTAACCGAAATCTATTGTCGTGCAATCCAAAATTGCATGTTTGCCAATAATAGTGAAGGAAAACTACTTGAAACATTCACCAAGAAAACTTCATGATGATTCCAATTGATATTATCCGTAAAATCATTATTACTACTATTATTACATATATATATTACACACGAGTATATAGGAGTATATTATATTACATAATATAGACCTTTCTTTTTCTGTTCTTATTGTACTACAGTATGCGGCGAAAGTAACTTGTAGTACTACTTTCTCCATGTATATTTCATTTCCTGTTTTTAACACCAAAATTATTTTTAGGCCCTTCCAAACAAATTGCACTTTCACCACTTTCACTTTACTCGAAAAAGTCCTCGAGAAAGTTAAAGGGATGAAAGTGTAATTTCTTTGGAAAGGCCGTAAAAAGTTCGCGGACTATTTATTGTAAAAATGTGAAATGATATGGAGAAAGTGGGACTATAATACTTTACGGTGTCCACCAAAAGTAACTTGCAGTACAACTTTCTCCATGTAAATTTGGTTTCATATTTTTAAAATAAATAGAGCATCAAAATGATTTTCATCTCTTTCGAAGCAAATTAGACTTTCACCACTTTCACTTTTTACAGAAAAGAAAAGTGAAAGTGATGAAAGTGTAATTTGCCTGGAAAGGTTGTGAAAAAGATTTTCGTTTGCTGTTTATTGTAAAAATATGAAATAAAAATTTAGATGGAGAAAGCTGTACTACAAATTAGTTTTGCTGCATACTGTATTATCATTATTATAAGTGACTATGTAACAATAATGTACTGTTGTAAGTTATATAGGTCCTATGATAAAATGTAATAAGTTGTACTAGGTACGTATTCTATAGGAGAAAGATCCATTATCCTCAAACAATCCATTATAATGTTACTGTTGCCATACTCATGATGATATACACAATAGAATTATTATATTAAAAATAGGAAACGTAAGTCTTTTAAGGCTAGTACTACTCACTTACGTTATTATTGTATATCCGCTATCTATAATCTAATAAATAAAATTAATACCTACACGGAGCTAAGTAGGTGCGTAATAAATATTCTACCTCCACACACGGATAAAGTACCATAGCATACCAAGTACCATAATAATTTAGTGTACTAATATTTATAGATTATAGGTATAGGGGAAAACTTAAGTTATGACTTAACGAACCTACGCTAATATATTACTACTACTACTACTTGCTAATGTTATATACGTCTTGGCAATACATCAAATCATGAATCTCATATCTATAGCTTTCGACTGATTTTACTGCAATAACACAAAAATATTTTATCGTTAACTCGTTGAAAATATGAAACATTATTAAATCAAGTATCTATACAGAGTCGTGCATATCTTTGTACTGTGTACGTTTCTCAATAAGATACTAAACTACATTATTACATCCCTCAATAGTTATTCTCTAAATAGTTAGACTGTAAACATCCTCTGTTTCCTTGTCGTGTCTCTAGGATTGAATGCCTATATATAGAATTTAGGCAATTGTCTCATTGCAATTCGTAAAATAATGTAATATGTGTCAAAAAGTGTTCTTCATGCAACATTGAAAAGTTTTAGCGTTGCAAATACAAAACGTATAAGTAATTTTGATGTGGACGCAAATCCAGTCCCCGTTCTCTGTCATACGACGCTGAAAATTATGATAAAATTAACGAAGCGTCACATTTATATGATCTGGGGACAGTGCTACACAATATACAATGAATATGAATAAACAATATGAGTATGTAGAGCGAAATTCTAAAAGCTTTTCAAGTAGATTCAATTAAAAGCATCAAATTAAGGGTGACCCCCAATGGGCCAATTTGAGACTATAATGAAACCAACCAATTTATTAGAAGAAATCTTCCCCACAGTTCTCAATTTTCCCCCGAGCGCTACCAAACTTTCCCCAAAAATGTGATTTGATATTATCTAGGGCACCCGAAGGCCAAAAGTGATTGTTTTGAGTCGGAAGGCAGTTACCGACCACTACAAAATTACAGGATAATCTTTAAAGCTGTCGGAAACTGCCTTCCGACTCAAAAAATAATTTTTGGTCTTTGGGTGCCCTAGATAATATAAAATTCGATTTTTTAGGAAAGTTTGGTGGCTTTTGGTGAAAAATTGTGAGATGTGGAAGGTTTTTGCTAATACATTGGTTTGAGTACTCTCACAATGCCCATTGACACTCACCCTTAATATTGGCGAATGTATTTCAATGATTTAAATTGAAACACAGCTGAAAATAATCAAGTTACCAATAATGCACAGATTTTGCAAAGACATTAAAAAGTAAGGCAAAGATTATCCTTCTTTAAAGCTGTCGGAAACTGCCTTCCGACTCAAAAAATAATTTTTGGTCTTTGGGTGCCCTAGATAATATAAAATTCGATTTTTTAGGAAAGTTTGGTAGCTTTCGGTGAAAAATTGTGAGATGTGGAAGGTTTTTGTTAATACATTGCTTGGAGTATTCTCATATTGCCCATTGACAGTCACCCTTAATATTGACGAATGTATTTCAATGATTTAAATTGAGACACACAGCTGAAAATAATCAAGTTACCAATAATGCACAGATTTTGCAAAGACATTAAAAAGTAAGGCAAAGATTATCCCTTCAGTTGTAATGTAACTAATCAAGTTCTACTCGGTAAAAAATAAATGACATCATTTGCTACAGTGAAATAATGACTGGAAACAATACGTATAATTAAAATGCTGTGTACAATAACTAAAACTTTAATACGGCAACAGTCTCTAATAATTGCAAAATGTTTTAGACGTAAAAATATTAGGAAACATGATAGTTTACTAAATGTGAAATAATGGGATGAGAAGGGAACTGTGAATTTTAATCGGTACGACAATTATACTAGCGTTGACTACATAATACACTCACATTATAATTTAAGTTCTATTAATTATATGTGCAGGACTAGATTATTTTTAGACCATTAAAGCACTTGACACACTTAGGCAAGTTTTTGGCATTATTAAAATTTATTAATTAATTGTAATTTACATGCATCTTGATTCCATTATTAGGGCAGAAAAGATAAATACATGCATACAGATCCATATACAATCATTATAGTCATTGTTATTACGTATTAAGACAAACATTATAGAATAAAAAGTGACTTGATGTAAATGTGATTTGTAGATTGTGTTTATACTCTACATATTACGTATTAGTGTAAAAATTCCGTAGTTTTATTAAAATGTGCTGGTAAATTGTATGTACATTGTACAATGTATGTATGTATGTTTATATTGTATCTGTATAGCCTTTAAACTGTAAAACGTATGTAAGTAGGTGCTAATTAAGTATTCAGTAATTTTTACACAGACCGTTCTTGTTTCACTTTTCACTTGACTCTCACCTTCATTCAGAATATTCAATGATATTTTCTTATAATCTTACGAGACTATATTAGCGATATAGGAAGATACTACATAAAAAATAAGATAGAGAGACTGTAATATTAAGAATAATTTAGTATAAAAAAATAAGCGAATACTATCAATTTTTGGCTGCTACATTATGCTATTGTAGTTTATTTCAATTTAGATTATTAGCGTCTAAAAAACAGACGATATACATATAGACAGGTGCTTTTTAAGTTCAAACCGTAAAAAGTAAATTTTAGGGAAAAGTAAATGGGATTTCTGTAAAAATATTAACTATTAGATGATTTATACAACATTATTATATTAAAAATAATGTATTAATGGAACTATTAACGTTTATAGTTATGTTATTAATTAATTAAGTATATGGTGGTGGTGTGGTAGGCAGGGATTCTCTAGTCAAGCCTGTAATTATATACGAATATTCAGTAATATTATTATTAATACGTGAGCTGTGAATACAATTGTAATACATAAAATATAACATGGATGTATTATACAAACGTATCGTTATAGTGTCTGTATAAATAGCTATATATTAAATAGTCATTATTTATTACGTGTACAACAATAATGAAAGGACTAACTGAATAGATACATACAAATAGAGAAAGCTAAAATACCTACCTAACAACAACAGACACTTTTAACAAAGATACTTAAGGAACGAAAATTCTAAAAAATGATCAGTGCAATAATTAAACTGGCAAAAGCATCAATGTTCATTTTCTAATTATTCTAAATTAATTTAGTTAGTACGATTTGTGAATTAATCCAGACAAGATAAAACAGATCGGATCATTATGGAATTGTTGTGTATAAAATAAAATGGATAATTAAAAGAAGAGGATTTTGTGTAATTTAATTTATTTATTTATTGTAGTTCATCTTCATGTTTACTTATGGTGCCCACATAATTACGCTCTTTTCATTAAAAACGCAAAATAATATAGACCGCTGATTGAGCGTCGTTTGCAGCGTCGCTACATTGCCTAATGCCTAACCTGGAGGTATTTGCCCAAGCCGAATGCTAAGGTTAATTTAAGGGTAATAACTACAGATGGGCATTGTGAGAGTACTCATAGTACTCAAACAAACCTACGTACCTATTAGCCGATACCTTCCTTAGACCACAATTTTTCATCAAATGCTACAAAACATTCCTCAAAAATCTGATTTTATATTATCTAGGGCACCGAAAGGCCAAAGGTGATTGTTTTGAGTCGGAAGGCATTTGCCGACCACTTCAGTGGTAGAAGAAAATATTTGATATTAAATATTTTATTGTGCCTTCCGACTCAAAGCAACGACATTTGGGCTCCTGGTGCCCTAAATAATATAAAATGCGATTTATGAGGAAAGTTTGGAAGTGTTCGGTGAAAAATTGTGAGCTGTGGAAGGAGTTTCTGCTAATACATTGGTTGATGAATGAATGATTCGCTCGGCCCCTGGTCACGGTGAAACGAGAAAAAATGTGAGATTCAATTTCATGTCATAATTCTCATTTTCTTCATCCCAAAATATTATGAAATGCATCCAGGTGAAATCTAGGTCAACTTATTTCATAAAGAAGGAATTTTCTGGTTTAATGGCATTTTGCATTCTGGAAATCATTTATCAGGGAAAATAATATTAGGTATGTTGTCTATTTTCTATTTAATATGAAAATCATATAAAAATCATCCACGATTACNGTTGTCTATTTTCTATTTAATATGAAAATCATATAAAAATCATCCACGATTACGTGATTATCATTTCACCATGATCCAGTCATATACTACAGGGTGACCAAAATCGAACCGGATAGTGTTTGACCTCTAATAACATTTGAACGGGTTCTCCCATTTCAATGAGGTTTAAATCAATGGAAAGAGGATGAAATTCTGTGCTAGAAATATTAATTAGTTAGTATCGGAAATTATATTTTGCTCCTAAAGTGAGCGCAGAAATAAAAGTTAATGAGGAGAAAAAAACAAACGATTGTTGCAAACCAGGAGTTTCATCCCCTTTCCAGTTCGATTTTGGTCACCCTGTATACAGATACTAAATAAGTAAGTAGGCTCTCTGGTTCTCTTCATTCCTTAAAATTTCAATGATAATAATATAGCATAACTTTAATTTTCAGCGTATCTTCAAAGATTCTTTTTAATTCAATGAAATATTCCAAGAGGAGACCACCGGACCTGGTCTGTCGATTGGATTTGCTACTTTAGCTTTTGTGAAGCATCCAGGAGAACAAAGGACAACATTTTAAGTCTTAAAATCTGACAACGAGACTTATAAGCTGCCGTCAGATGTAAGTATGTAAGTAACGATATCGCCGAGCCGACTGATATTAGGAGGAAAGAATCATCCTAAACACATGAAGGTGTAGAGATGAATTTTCTATTACGGCCATCGTGGAAATCTCTACCAGCCACTGACCAGTACCGTACCACTAGCCATCATGAAAATTCGGGTCGGGTACGGAGACGGACTACGGACCAATCCACTAATGTACGCACAATACCTTTTTGGATTTTGAAAAGGCATAGTTTATTTCGACGTTTTGTTCCAATAATTAATTACAGGATGTAATCTAGCTGTTATTGTATTGTAAATATTGTAATTGCAACTTTCGTAAAAGTCATTTCGACGCGTACCAGACACCAGGACCCAGGATGCGTAGCTTTTGTAATTGTAACTTTTGTAACACCCTCTACGAAGTGTACCAGTTGCAAACTGATACCCCCGGATTTTATTGTGGAGTTAAAGTGGACAACTTTTTGAAATTCAACTCACTTGGTTTCTTGACTTGCTCAAAGAACATTCTCTCTCGGTTTCTTCATTTCCAGAATTCCTCGTGAAGCGTACGTTTCCTTTGTTCTGCATATTTGGCTGATGAAGATTTTCTCTTTGTATTTCTTCCATTGCCCTCCTATCCTCTGGTAAGTAAAAATTTCGAGTTAATTTTGATAACTTTTGTGACACTTTTAATTTTATTATACAGGTGGCAGGTATTAAATTACACTAAAATGGGGAAGCATTATTTTATTTCATAAAATATGTGTATTGTGTATAAAAAATATTATTATTTTGGTTCTTCAGAAAGATTGCTGTCGACCTCAGATCCTGTGGACTGTGTGGACTGTGGACTCTGTGGACCCTTCTGTTCAACTTTGATTACAATAAATAATCACCAATAATTAATTTTTTGCGTTTCGACCCTTATCCACGGTAGGTAAGAAAATGAGTGCATAGTATAAATATTATTATTTACAAATATTATTTCATCCAAATACGTATAGATTGGG
>JABASI010004959.1:0-13125 GCA_019776505.1 Tomocerus nigrus | reverse complement strand
AGAGTGGTTGCATAAATACTTTATGTTCGTTTGGCCATTAATAAGTATACCTTATATCCAATTTGGCGCAAAACGACATCCTGTATCTATTAATAGAGGGAAAAAAACTCAACTAAAGAGATTTTTTTAAATTCTTTGTCCACTTTTTGTAGGGCTAAGCAATATGCAAAGCTTTGATCCATTGAAAAAAGTGGATCAGGTATTTTCACAGCCAAACCAATATTAAGGGATTTATAGCAAACTGAAAGTAGACACAAAGCTTTTACGAGCTTAAGCGACATTATGTGCCGTGGTTTCTATATTTGTCTACACCCGATTTATTATGGTTACATTACTCTATTTTCATAAGTTATATTTATATACCCTTGCAGGTAAAACGCAAAAAATCGATTGCCCGGGCTCACTTTCGACAGAAAACAATCCTTTGTGTACATGCTTGAGTTTGCAAATGTTTTCCTGCATTGTACCTGCTTTTAGGCCATATACCACAAAAGATATTATTGAAATGACTTTGGTCGTATTCCTATTTTTCCTTCCATTGTAAGTTGATCAATTCCTAACTCCGAAGAGACAACATTGCAATGGCAAAACCCTTCGTTCAACTTCCGTCTCCTGGTCCAACCATTTCCAACATGTGGAAAATAGTCATTTTGATCATTGCGCAGCTTATGTGCTTAACCATGGATCTGTACCTAGTTATTACATTAGTAGTAAAAATATTCAATCCAACTCTGTCTGCACAAGGAATCGTCGTTTACTCCCTGGTGGTACTGGTTGTATCCCTGTTCCACATTTGGAACACCCTTTTTCTTGCCAGAAAATACAACCTCTGTCATGGACTCAATTTCGCACTTCCGCTGGACAAATACTTTTATGGTACCTATGATTTGTTTGAAATATTACAATGTTTGTATAAGGATACCTTCCATAAACAATTCGTCAATCCCTGATTTAAGAAAATGACAATTTTATTATTTGCAGATAACTACGCACGCCGTGGAGGGCAGTGGGGGTTCGACAAACTCAGACTCGTAAAAATCAAATTTGTAGCAGGCATAGCATTGGGTATACTGCTATGCTGGGATAATTAACAGTCCTGGCGATACATTTCAGCCCAGTTTTCAACATGCTTCAATTATGTCATCCTTCATTATTTCATTGTCACAATTGTCAGCCTTCCAATATTCAAGGCTGCCATCATACATTTATGATTTCCGGGTATTTTCAACCTTTATTTATGCATTATATAATGCACCATCCTTCTCTTTGCATTGGGAATGATATTAGTCGGGGGAAAATCCTAAGGAACAGAGTTTTAAAAAGGAAAATAATTTTTCCAAAAGAATCCAATGAAGGCACTTAATGTATCACGCTTGGCGGATTGTTAATATAGAAGCAAAATATTTAATGCGCATTACGCCGCCATTTTTGTCTTTAGTGGGTTTTTATTGTCTGCAATTTCATCTGTGTTTTGTGTACGAATTTTTAACTGATTCATACATGTCTTGTCTATGTCGATACATGTGTACGTCGCTGTTTTTCTTTTGGATGTAATGATATTGTTTAAATTGATAATCATTACCTCTGTCACTCATGCATGCATGCCAATTCTATATTTATTGTATTTCATTGCAAAGATTAAGACGTTTGGAGACCCCGTCATCAGAAGAGCGCGAAGTTTACATTCAATGAGAGTAAGTATTGGGCCATTTTTCTTTAAGCAGAGGTCTTCGACATTAACTTAATTATCTGCAAATTGTGACGGAGTATATGTGATGAATATGATGATATATATTCCTTCGTTTTGATTTTAATATTGAGGTAGGTACAATAATGACATAGTAATTTGAATTTGAAAATATACCAAAAAATAACACACACAGAAAATATTGTAATTTAAAACATAATAAAATATGGCAGCATAAAGATAAATAATAATAAAGCATAAAAATATGTGATATAAAAAATACATAGTATAATTATAAACTACAACATTAAATAAATGGCATAATAACAACATAAATATTGAAATAAAATAGCTGCCGCTACCTAATAATGATGTAATATACATGGTGCTTTTTTAAAACGATATAGGATTAATACATGGACTTTGTAAATTACTGTCTGGCTTTACTAGTTAATTGCAAGTTTGAAAGAGGTCATTCTAACGTAAAATTTCTTAGGAAATCCGATGAGCCTAATTTGGTTATTAACGGTTATAGACATTAAGACTAGACATTGGCAACATTGGCTGAAAGTCATTTTCAGATTGTAAGCTAACATCAGACCACAATATTCTACAGTTTGTTAACGGTTATAGACATTAAGACTAGACATTGGCAACATTGGCTGAAAGTCATTTTCAGATTGTAAGCTAACATCAGACCACAATATTCTACGGTTTGTCGAACGTCTTTTAGTGATCTAATTTTATTGCTTTTGATGACGTGGACTCGAGTGATTGAAAATGTCGGTTTTATTAGCCATTTTAGTAACTTTGTTAATTATTTATTTTCCGCTGTTCGTTTTTAACAGTAGTACTATATATTTAGTACCTATATACATATTTAATATGTATTAATTTTGCAACTTCAATCTTTCGACTTAAATGTATATTCTAAGTCTTGGCAATTTTTTTCCAAATTTGTCGAATGTCGTTGCTAAAGACTATCATTCTACATGCAAATCTAAACTATTTAACTAAAGTTGGCGTAAAGTTCGTTATGGACTCTGGACCCACCAAGGCAGTGACTTTTTTGCTGCTTTCATAATTAAAATTTATAGCTGATTCAGTATGAATTACAAAAATATTATTTGTCACTACGTACGTACATGTATGTATAAAATTATCATTTCGCAGATGTAAATTACTGAAAATATGATTGACATTATCACCAAATGAACGTGTAATAATAAGTGCCCCATAAAGTACAGCAAAAGTCGACCCAATCTTCAGTAAGCATTTCTGGGTCAGTGGTTAGAGCATGGCTTAGTAAGGAGACTGATATGTAGGACGTACGTTGAGAGAGTGGTGGATGGAAACCGGCTTGGGTTGCGAATTATTTTTGTAGTTGTAATTTTTTGTAGATTTTTATTTCGTTATTGGCTTGTTTGAAGTTAGTAGAAGCCAAATCAAAAACGATCGGTGTCAAAGTAGTCACACCGTTGCCACTAAAATAAAAACAAAATTTAATATTTTTGATTGGCTGAATGTCGGAAAATAACATTGAGCCCGCATCGTCTGAGCGGACATTTCGGTTGGTGGCTCTACATCGCGCCTGATGTACACAATGAACAATTTATTTGGTGGCAGAGGATTATTGTATGCCATCGTAATCCTTTCATGACGTTTCAATGTTATACATAGATGCTTAATCACATCCTATCGAAGTCAATGCGCTTCCCAAATATTTTAGAGAAGTCTAAAAATATTAATCGCCTTTTTAAGTTATTACTGTAAACCAAACAGATAAGGTTTCAAGAATTTCTTATCTCTCATTGTTCTCATTGTCATATGTCTTTGCATTGATTCTTTAAACTGATGCAGCCAAATTCTCCCAATAATTTTAATGTGATTAGGTTTCTCCTTAATCTCTGCCAGTACTTTCGAGTGTAGTTATTTACCTAGGTCAATTTGAGAAAATGTAGTTCGGAAAAAAACAATTCCAGTTTTTCGTTTTATTAATCTCACGTATCACAATTTTAATTTATTTTGGATTTACATTAATCGAAAAAAATGGATATGTAGGTGCCAAAACCTAATTTAGTTTTTTTTCGCTTAAAAAATTATTATTTGGCACAATTTTACTAAATGGAAACAAAGGCAAAACCAATTTCACAGATCCCTTCATTATTTGTTAAGGCTTTTAGTAATTCTTGAAATACCATGTCTGACAAACACCTTTCTTATCTATAAAAGGACATAAAACGTAAAAAAAACGTAAAACATAACGATCTCATAATGGGATTTAGGATACCGAAAATGTTTTTGGCTGGGGATTGTAGAAAGAGGGAATGTATTTCCAGGAATTGAGTTCGTGTGTCTGCGATGAGTTTATAAATAAATTCATTGAAGAATATTGAATTAAGTATTTGTATTGCAGACTGCAGGCGGATTCCAATTATCTGGCAAAAGTGGCAAAGCTAAAACTCATTAGGCCATATATATATATCTCATTTTCTGATGCCCTTTTAACGATTTGTCATTAGTCTCATTAGCGACGTGTTCAGTTGAAATAATCATTCGTGAAGGTAAATGTACCCAGCATTAGTGGAGTGGAGACAACTGTCGCCGTCGCGTTATATCCCGAGACAGTAATAAAATTCAACAGAAATTTTCAATTCTAGCTCCTGCACCACATGCAATATGTACTAATGAGTCTGTTTCTCTACCCTCAATTAAGAGCTGGAGCATTAAGTGGAAATTAGCCATTTGCTTTGAATTATTATTAAAAGCAGGAATAGGTACTTAAAACTTTTACTTTGTCATTTCATCGCTTTTCAATCTCCAGTTTTGCTTCGTCGTCTGTATCATACGGAGCTGCAATATTTTGAATATATTTGGGTTTGTTTGTGGATTATTAGTCATTGTCATTAGTTGAAGACAAAATTCCATGAGAACTGTGTTCATGTGACTGTTTTTAAAACTGGTAAGTTAAATTCAAAAATCGTCGAATTTACTTATTTTCGTCTGTTAAAATTTATGTTGCAATTATTAAACTTTCCCAAAATGACATTAATAGTGTGTATTTTTTTCCATTTTATTCCTACAATTTTTTCAAGAGAGACAAAATCCGTTCCTGAATAATGCAGCTGAAGTGTGACGATTTTGTTATGAGAGAAAACTAATTACATCGATTACCTATCGGTAATCGATTTCCATGCAGAATTTTCATTTATTGTGGGAAGTCCCGCGGAAAAGCAAGGTAACTTCGGCAGATTTAACATTTAAAGCGTAAAGTGCATTTAACATCAAATCAGATTTAACACCTAAAGTATATTTAACCCTTAAAGCAGATTTAACATTTGAAGCCTAAATCAGATTAAAACTTAAAACCTAAAGCAGATTGATTTAAAGCATTTTTTAACATTTAATGCTTAAAGCAGATTTAACATATTTTGACATCTAAAGCAGACATGGTTTTGTAGTTTTCCATTTCCCACTCAATTTTGATAGGCACACGGGAATTTGGGGAAAGTGGAAAATTTCCGGGAAAATGAAAAAAATTAATATTTGTTTGAATACAGTCCTTGCAAGGTTTAAAATGCTAATTCGTACAAAAAAATCTATCTGCTTTCTCTCCTACATTATTATCATCCAGTATAGTCACATAAGGGGGCAAAACATGTAAATTATTTATCAAACATTTGGTAGAGTTAATGGTTACTACTACTCGAAACACAATTTATGTCTCTATTACAAACCAAAAGTTGTCATTTTGAAGTAATTACCACAATTTGTTTGCATTTTGTTTCATTTCCTTCACCCTTCCCACCCACTTGGCTCAGTTCCCAATTTATTAAATCCTTTGAAAGCAAATTTACCAAATAGAGCAGATTTAACATCTAAAGCCTAGTTTATAGTTCAGTTATCGTGAGGTTATCATGGAAGGATAATGCCGTGATGTAATTTATAGTTCTAACAAATGTGCAATGAAAGTGAAATTATTCACTCATAGACCATTGAAATGTTTCAATAACTCGGAAAGTGAAGCACTTCACTTTAGCTTCATAATAATTCATAAAATCTAAACTGGCTACCTATTTGAAAAAGGTTACATTTTTCACTTCACGATAACGTCTTGAATCGTGTACTATAAACAAGGCTTAAGCCATTTAACATTTAACGTAGAATTAACACCTAAAGTCGTTTAACATTTAAAGGAGATCTAGAGCAGATCAAGCAAGTGAACATCAAACAAAAGAAAAACGTTTGCTATACAAGAGTATGTTTTTTTTTTCTTTTATAGATTTGAGGATTGCTACTAAAAGGAAAGAAATCAAGTTCGCAAATATGTATCTTGCTATTTCGGGAGTAGAATCTACAACGTTTACAAATACCATGGTCTCCTTTACAAGTTTTAGCAACAAATCAAGATTAAAAAGGCACAAAAAATTCAATGGTACATTTTATATAATAAGCAATGTCGCCGTGACATTTGCTTTGAAAAATCAGTTCTGTTACTCAGAAGCAGCCCGAAACTAGGTGTCATCTTTAATTTATTANATTTATTATTCGGTATTACTCTTCGTTCGTACTAATTTTTGGGGACAAAGTTAGTGCCAAAGAATGAAGTGCTCCACAAATGCAAATCATTGCATAGCATAGTACAGAATTTTGTGACGTGATTTCAACATCCTGTCCTCTTAAAAGTATTTTCTAGGTTACACTAGCATTAATTAATTCTTTCCAAGGTAGTTTATAGTTTTATATAATGAAATTTCAATCTGCTCCAATCTGCCATCTTCATATAATTTAGTAATAATATAATTTAATGTAAAGTAAAAACTGTCGGATTTTGAGTGACTGTAATTAGAACAGCAGCAGTTTGCCAATCCAATGGTTTTTGGTAGCTAACATTTCTTTGGCAAATAGAAAAATTATTTTATTATTTTTTATTTTTTGCCTTGTAAAAATATTTACTCTTTGGTATATGAGTCAAAGTCAACCACATTTCTCAGCGATGTTCATTAAATTCATTTCCGAAAACTTATATCATGGTTCTGTTCCAAGCAGTAATATTATGCCTCTATTGATTCAGGGGAAAAATTGATAGCTACCTAACCTGTGGTGTTAGTTTGGTCAAATCACTTAAGCGCGTGATAAAAATTCTGTTTGTCGACGGTTTTTGACATTTCAGTGTGAACATCGTAAATAATTTTAATGTTTTAACGAAACTAGGAAGTAACGTATATTCCTTAACAGTTTCGCAAGAGTATAGCAAAATAGCATCTCCATTTAATCTGCAATTTTGAATATTTCTATCTCATTAATTAATGAGTAACATTTCCAGTAGTTTTATCTTTTTGCCTTTGTAGTGCAGCAGCCTTTGTTTGTTTGGCATACTTCTTGGTGTACTTGCTGATTAGCGTACGTTGCAGACCCATTTATTACGTCATATAGAAATGTCAGGTTTCCGTTTACTTGAACTGAGTAATCTCTAACATTAGTAAAGCTCTGCAGTCGTCCATGCTATTCGTTTTCATCTACATTCGTTTTTATTTCGTCTGTTTCAATTTCATTAGAACTAAAAGGAAGGTCCACTTGCTTGGGTACCTTTGGGACTTAAGTACATTTTCTTGTGACTTATTTGAATAACATTTGATTTTGTTACCATCATTTCCAACACGCGACAGGTGATACGTTCTCCTTTCAGTATGCCTGTTGTGGAGTGTAGTAATTTAATTCAGCGGTTTCCTCTTTTTCTTCCGCATCAAAACTCCGAGTTCGATATCCCAATTTTGGGTGTCATGGAAGCACTTTACAATTTACGTTTGGGGTTGACTGCATAGATTCTTCAATGGCACTGATAGCAATTTTTAAAACTATAAAATAATGTACAGTAAAAATGTACTTAATTTATTAATACTTTTTGCTACTTTATTCCTGCAGAAACAATTAAGTTACTTGTCAGATCTGACAAATATATGCAGACAATAGATAAGACCGAATTTGCTCTTTTTGCAATGTGTGATGGGTTATTTGTACAAATTTACAATGAAATAGTATATTATGGTAATGGTAGGTATCCATATTAGCCGAGAAATGTTATAACTATTCTAAATGAAGTGTAGAGTAAGTTTGAATTATAAGGATTTAGCAGGATATGAAATATGGGCTATGTTGCTACTGGTTTTATATGGCGATACGAAACCTTGACGTTCATACAGTTTGAATTTTGTCAATCTTGACGTGCATTTGGCAAACCACGACTATTAATTATCGTAGCATCAATAAGAACAGCAACTCTTCACTTAAGATTAAGCTGTATACTTTCAATATCATCATTTGCTTTTCACTGTAGAGCTGCACACTTGGAACGGGTAGATTTTTTGTGTATATCCTTGCAATTTTGATCAATTGACCTCTTTGAATTTGTGGTGGAAGAAAAAAAGTTAATTCCTCGTTGCTTATGACCGCCATTTTGTGCCCATAATAAATAAACAATTGAACTTGTCTCATCATGTAGGTCATTTTCCGAATGCTAAAGACGATTTAGGACTGTAAGGCTCCGGAGCAGTTAGATTCAGAACTGAAATTTTTGTGTGCCATTGAAAATCTATGATATCTTTTCGTTTAGAAACTGGTTGGTGTATTATGCTGAATAATGAACACAGCATGTGCTTGAGTTTTTTAAACTGATTTATTCATTCTGTGCTTAGGGTTTATACACAATATTTATTGGGTCATTAATGACGTACTTAACTTATTTTCCTAATAACTAATCATGATTATTTATTTTACGTGCAATAGACGTTTCTATTATCAATACGTTAATGTTGCTTTAATGCGGTCTTTATTATGAATACAAAAAGGATGCGATAGAGGAACAAAGGTACCACTCTACTTAATGTGGTTAGCCTTATTATATTGAAAGGTAGGTATATAGCATAAAAATGAGCCTTACATCTTATGTACGTGTAATGAGTAAGATAGCATGACGAATACATTAAGAGTCACCAATTACTACTTGCATATTGTGTATATTATACCATATCCTTTATATATATTATCCTGTGTATTAGTACTTCTTGCCTGGATATTTATCCACTGGTGTTACAGACTCCCCCAGTATGATATGATAATGATAATATCTCATTTTAATTGAGCTAAGTTCTTTGCAGAATGCAATATTTGTATGCAATTGAATACCTTGTCATGCTCATAATATCTGCTTGAAGTTGGCGCTTCACTTCTGTGAACGTGGCCCACCGTCTTACGATACGCGCTACGTGCTCTACGTTAGCAGCGCCTCAATTGTGTTAACCGGGCGACTAATTACTACATTTACAGCTATTCAAAGCAAAAATCTTTTCCTGGGCATTATTGCTAAATTGCAACAGATATTTAGGTAGGTAGCTACATATAAAAGGTCAGCGAAACCAATTAACTGTTGATAAACGAAAATGTATTCAACATACTATTGTAAAACACCTCAATTTAAAAAGCCAGCTCCCATGTACGGTTTGACATAAATATGACGACAAGGCTTATTGCTTAATCAATGGAAAATTTGGTAACATTGAAGCTTAAGTTTTATTTATAACATAGTATTTTTCGCTAGAAATATAGATGTCGAAATGATTATGTGAGGTTATGTAGCATTGTGTTTCAGCTGAGGGGTGTCAAAAAGAAAATAACAAGCTGCAAATGCAAAAGGTATATTGTGATTGTATTCGTTATAATTTTCATTCTGTTAAGTAGCGATAAAAATATGAGTAAGTGACAAAAGTAATAGTATTGTAGGAGATAAGGTAGGTTGAAGAAGTTGTGAAAATAAAATCCTAGAGAATCCCCAATGATATTTTGGTTGATAAAAGCGGAAACAATATCAAGAAGCATCAAAAGATATAAAGACAGCTGTGCTAAGTAAAAGTAGTACTCACATCATCCAAAATGGTTATTTTGGTCATGGTCAGAGGTAAATGTTTATGTTATGTAATAATATAATATCTTAGCTATTGAGTATTAGCAGTATTGATAAAAGTTATTAATAATATATTTGACAAAATGTTGTTAAAAAATTAAAATATGTTTATTGATGAAGGACTGTGTTTGCTGCATTGGTATATTAGTAGGAATAATTAGATATTTGATGTATTATGCTTAGATGCAATAAAAAACACCATGTGATTGAGTGAAGAGTGAATTCTTTACTGATTTTATTTGACACAAGAACTTGTCTTTTATACAAAATAATTGGGTTACAATTGACGTGGTTGTTTATTCCAGAATTTTCTAAACCATGAGTAAATATTAACTGATGCATAATGAACTTTGGTTCTTACGTCTATGTGGTTATGTACTAATGCCGATGGATACTTTACTACTTATGCATGAATAACATTTAGTGTGGTAAGCTTGTGGTTTATATTATAGTGTGAGAAGAATGCACATTAATACGATTAATATCTTATTGAATTATGTGTTGATAAACATAGAAGCATATCACTACTTATTTGCTTAGATGGCCTGTATTAATATTATACTAAGATTAAGGAAGCCTTCCTGGCACTGCTACTTGTCTGGATTAATATTGTACATAGATAGTAGATATTCATCCAATATTTGATAATATGTTATGTGACGTAGTGATAGCAATTACGTGAAATAAAATGAAATGTTGCTGGTTTAATATTTGATGATTGATTAATTTGATATATTATGTGCATTATTATGAGTTCATTTGAAGCTACGATTCATTAGAGATAATGAACGGTGTCATATCAAATTAATTAATTATTGTATAAACCAATGAAAGAAATTAAAATTCCTTAATTATTTTTAAGACATTTTTAACACACTTTAATTACAGCTCATGCAAAGTATGCTATCTCTATTCCATGATTCGACTATATTGATATAAACCGAGTTCGTGATGGTTATTGAGGTATAGTCGGGTGGCGTGCACTCTTACAACTCCACGTTAAATAGCGACAACGTTATTCAGCAAATGTTACTTTGTACGTGATCTGCTGTCAAAATAACATTTAAATACTGTTAGAGGTGAAATGAAATGACATTATTAAGGATGTTAATAGATTCAACATTTTAGACGGTTAAAATAACCTTATGATAACGTAATAGGCATTACATTGTTTGGCACGTTAGTTTTCAGATGATTCAATGTTAAAACAACAAGAATCAATGTAGAAAAAAGCTGCGTAAGATAACTACACCTAATAATTTCTAACAATCAACAGAAGCCCTTGTGGTGTGGTGGTAAATTAAAGGAGCATGCTATGCGGAAATGAGATCGTGTCTCGGCGCTGGAAATATTTTTTGCGTTTCTTACATCGTGGCACGTTAAATTTTAACGGTGTACAACGTGAAATGTAACAATGCCTCTCGTCAATGTTTTTACATGATATTGGCCCGTTACTTCAACGTGTTCCAATGTAGGAGACGCAAAACAGTATTTCCAACTACAAATAATGTTGATTTCAACCAAATATCATGTAATCATTTGTAAGAGTGTAGGTCTGAGTTTAAAATAGGGTCACTGTGACAAGGTCAACCGGATCTTCCTGAGCTGATCTCATAATTGTATTGAAATACGTGGTTCAAATTTTGTAAATGCTACTACGGTCAAAAGAAACGCCATACACAAAGATTAATTGAATAGGTCAAGGTCAACGGGGTCATTCTGAGGTCATATTACTGACGTGATAATCCATGAACATTGGTGTGACATAAGCACCTTAAATCAGGGTTGTATATTATCCACCTGAAGGCAATTTCATCCATCCACTGGATAAAATGGACGAAATAATCACGCAGTAGAAATGAGTAGGCTATTTATTAAATATAAATAAGCTGCTTATTAGGCAGAGAAATGTGTTCAAATTTTTTACCCACACCGGCGGATGACCATGGTCATTGGCTTCATCTTTTTGCAACTATGGCATTCAATGATCACTGTGCTTTTATTTCTCATGATCTCCAAATATAAGGAGAAAGGATGTGATAATTGGAGACATCGGTTTGAAGTAAATGGAGAGGAGAAATGATATGAAATAAAATGAAACTGTAGACAGGCATGCTGTGCCTGTTTATCAAATCCTGCAACATTTTGAATAAACATTTGTTCTAATAAACTATTTAGTTTGGCAATTATGTTTTTTAAACTAATATGAATTTAATCCTAAACCAATTCTAGCAGTGTCGTTGCGGGAATGAGGCAGAGGCAACCTCGATCATTGCGGTAACTTAGAAGTTTAATGACTGCTGGGATTTATTTGTAAATTGGAGCGCGACAGTAAAGAATCGGTCAGCATGTTTAGATAACAAATCAAAATTGAAAACGACTAGTAACCGAACCTTTGGAGATCAGAAAGTGGTGAAGATTTAATCCAAATAGAGAAATCTGAGTATAATCTAACAGCTGAAATTCTTGTTCTTTTTCTTGCATGGCAAATATATGACATTTGAATTTTTTGATAATGTTGCCGTTGTTGATAATCTTCCAAATCGGAGGCAATAACCGAGATTATCAAAAATGTCGTTAACTTGAGGCCCAGTTAAAGCCTACTACATTTAAATCTGATTTCAGTGTCTACACTCTGTAGTGCCTGAAAACGGATTTTGGGGTATCTTTTATCGTCCATGCATAATAGCTCACAAATAAATATTGTCTTACAATTCAATATCACAGGATGGAGTCCCCAGAGTTCTCCTCCAAAAGAAGCTCCTCGGCCTTCTCTTCCTCTTTCCTGCTTGGTTGAAGCAAAAAAGGGTAAGTGAAGGTATATTCATTTAAATCAGGTGCTGTCATCAACATCAGAGAGGACATTTCCATTGTCGCCCCCGATGTCGATGACGGCACCTGATACCTCTTGCATAATAGTAATAATAATAATAATAATAGTGTAATTAGCATGAAGGCCGGCGAAAAGCAAATCTTCATTGCATTCGCCATGCCTTCATGTATACGTGTATATGTATATGTGTGTGAAAGGCCGGCCACATGTTGCCTTCCTTTCACATCACATTTTTTATTTAAAAAGTGGTTTTTGGAAGACGGAGAGAGGTTACTTACCTTAAACGGGTGTCCATCCTTATGGTGGTCCGGTTCTCCTTCTCCCAAAATTTCACTTAACTGTTTTTTTATGAGCTTTTTAATTGATTTTGAAGAGTACAGTATCTTGCCCTGTTCACTTTTCAAAATCCGCGCGCGTTGATCTGCCAGTCACATTTAGTGTAGTTTAATGTCTGGAAGCAACATAGGAAACGTTTCCGAAAATTCTCCCAATTGTGAGGGAGACGAGCCTCAAAATCCCCTGAATACTGAAATGATTGGAAAAATTGCTATAAAGAAATAGTCGAGAGCAGCAATGATATTTTGTAGATAGTATATAGTCATGCTGTGCCTTTTTATTAAATCCTGCAACATTCTGTATATTTGC
>JABASI010004958.1:0-13126 GCA_019776505.1 Tomocerus nigrus | reverse complement strand
GATAGGATTGTCTGCATCTAGAGGCATCTGAACAATTATTCCATGAATTTGAGGATCTTCATTTAATTTCTTAAGCTCTTCCAGCAACTGAAAATAATTTATTGGACAAATTACTAATAATATAGACAAACGTTTCCATTTCCATATCGTGCATTGCGAGCTATATATGAAAATTGTGGAGCTATCATAAATCGGAAATGTTCTACAGAAATATTGCATATACATTAACATTACTAGTGAATAAAAACGTCAATATTTACTTCACTTTCAGTTATAGACTTTGGAAACTTAATTTGCTTTGCATTGATGCCGATTTCAGTGGCTGCTTTTATCTTCATTCGAATATAAACATTTGAATCTTCTCTTCCTCCCACTTGCACGATAGCCAACCCTGGAGAAAAGTCGGGAACTTCTTCCTTAATTTGTGCCACTTCAGCTTTCAATTCGCCCTGAATCTGCCTTTAAAGAAATCAGAAGATACAGATTACAACAGTTGTCTCATTTTTTGCTTGATAATAAATATTATGTGCATAGAGTAAAAAATTTTACTTTGACACTTCGGTTCCTGATATCAGTTGAGCAGCCATACTTCTGTCAAAATTGACGTTTTGCAATCCACAATGATAAAGAAATAATTTTCGAGTCCAACTAATGGAATATTCAGTCTTAATGTCTTCTTTTTTGACCCTTGGATGTAAACTTCCTGTAACTGCACTTCGTGATACTTGCAAGCCGGGTGCACTGTGAAAGGACCGTCGAAATTGTTTAGACCGACTCAGAGAAGAACTCCAAAGCGACAACTGAAACCAACTCCGATCTGCCAAGGAAAGTATGTCTCCTGTAAAGACATTACAACATAATATTATTTATTACAACATAATATAAGTTTAGTATAAACAACTAATCCTGGAATTTCTCAACTTTAAGGCATTTATACAGTTATATATAGTTCCATCTTAATCTTACATCTCCTCCATACCTAATTACGAAACATCTGTAAGTAATGTTTGTACAATGATATCAGCATTGCGATATAGGTAGGTACATTGCTAAGTGGAAATGATTACAGAAGAGTGATTTATTTTAAGGATTAAAAATTCGCCTGATGAAGATTCAACTGAATAGATCTTTGGATCTTTGATATGCTACTTTGCATAGGCAAATCATTTTTAAGCCGACTTATTTAGCTGCATGTATAATCTCTAATCTGGCATTTGGTAACTCGATGTACGTATACTATGCGACTACAACTTATGTAATTACAATATTTACAATACAATTCAGAATATTAGTATGCCGGAACGACTACTGGCTTGTACGTATCTCCAAATTAAGTAATAGTACTACTCCCAAAACTGTGAAATAGGAAGATGTAAAGTTTCAAACATATGCTACAATTAGAATCGCACAATGATATTCTGATCCTGTCACCTAGTTGTCAGGAAAAATTCCAAGCAATTATTATGCATTGATAAAATATGTAAAAAATAGGGGTTTCTGACGAAAGTTCAATACCTTCAATAGGTAAATTAGAAGCAGTGTCAGTTATTGCGTAAGTAGAAAATAGATATGTGTATACAACTGTTAAATGTACAGAGCACAGAGCAGCACTTTGAAACTCATGCTATCAAAGGACAAGTTATCAAATTACAGAGCTAGAGAACAATAACATCAGTTTATGGTAAAATAGTTGTGTTAGTATAGTAGCATATATCTAATCAAGTCTGTTACTATCTTACGCTCTTATATGTATTTAAGTAGGAGTACTGGGGTATTTTAGCTTAGACTTTAGATACAAGCAAGAGAACCTTGTTGACCTCGAACGAACAATCTGAGTCTTTAGTTTAGAGCCTTATCTATATCTACCAAATAAGATGAGTTTGTATGCATCAATTAGTAGTGCTATTCTGCTATTCCTATTGAATACTATACAAGTTACAGGACATACATTCATACATATCTCCTTTTACTAATAACTGAGTGCTAGTATTTCATGCTTATTCTGTCTCTGTACTCTGTACTATTATATAAATACATATACATGTACTGAGTACTGTGCAATATCTTCAAGAACTTGTGTCATCTTCACTTCAACACCATCCACCAACTTCAACAAAAACACATTTTTATTGACATATAATTGTGCAATTATATATTATCGCCTTGCAGCACCTAATAAAAGATTATATATACCATATGCATGACATAGACAAGTTTAATCTGTCGATGCCTTATTTATAGTTACAGTTTTGTAACTTTTCATTCCAAAATTACTGGTACCACGTGCGTCCACGACAAAAATCGATGAGACTATGAGACACATATATGCACAAACATACGCAAGGCAAGTTCAAGTAGATTACATAATAGTTTTTCAAATCATGAGAACTATTATCTAATTTTACCTTTATTTGCAGTGAAAGGTTAAATTGTCATTCTGACCTGTAATATACACATATCAGATCAGATAATAATAATAATATGTATAGATACCAATTATTATTTAGTATGACGGGCGGTCCAGATATATAAATATCCACCATATACCTCTTTCACCACCTTTGGACGTCTCAGACATCAGCAGCCTAACAAAAAATGTTGCTTATCATCTTTCCCCGCACATTAAAACTTTCACCTTACTTTCACTTTTCTGTAAAAGTTTCCTGAACTTGTAAGCGAAGCAAAAGTTTAATGTGCCTTAAAAGATGTGATTTTTGAAGGCTTGAGTGAGCAAATCAACTAATTTACATGGTTAAAGCATGGATTAGGAGTGAGGATTACGGATATACTAGGTAGTACTTGTACTAGTATCAGTACCTACCCTATATACTTTTAATGAACCCCTTTTGCCTGTATATAGCATTCGTGAAAATCTAATTAACTGTATCGTTTGTGCCATAAATGGAATACCTAATAAGTACTTAATACCTAATAAGAAAAAGGAATACTAATTGAAGGGGAAACTAACCTTTGAAGATGACATTTGTTAAATTATAAGCCATTTTCCAGACGAAGAAGCTATAAAGATGTGAAGATTGGGAATTAATATTTCGATGTATCATTTCAAAGTTTTGATTTCTATCCTATAGGTAAATACATTTCTACTTTTAGTCACATAATAATATTATACCCACAAATAACAAATCATCTGTCATCTTCCCACCCAATGCATTTTAACCAAGTCTATAAAAATTGTCTTGAGATAAATAATTATTTCAGGAGAAAAATTCGAATGATATAAAATGATATTGACACTGTTTTGGTGGATGAGTTACTAGTTCTCCTGCCGAGTCTATTTCAAAAACACCGAAGCAGGGAAAGGCAGCGTTTAGCTTTATTCGCCAAATCTAAATCAAACCAGTCAACCACTATACCTGTGTGATGCTGTCTCATCACACTCAAATTCAAACGTATAGATAATTTCGAAAAATAAATGAAACTCTTGTGTAATCTAATGCCCGTTATCAGAATGATGATGACTCCGTGCTTTTTGCTTCGTATTACTAACAAATATTATTCTAGGTATGCTTTCATTGATAATTGATTCACTGTTAAAGGCACTGAAGCCAGAAGTCGACTAAAGGTTATCGTCCACTTGACACATTCAGATGCACAGGTAGGTAAGTAGTGAGTGTACGTAGGTAATAATATTTGGGTGGGTTGTGAATATGTAGTAGAAGGCCCAGACGAACGTACTTGCGATGGAAGTCCTAATTCTATTTTAAATTATTAGTTGTGTTGTAAAGATTGAAACGACATGATCATATTATCATAGTTATTTATGGGCATTAGCACTTTGGGCAAATACATTTCAAAGTTATTTCATTTAGCTTTGAAGATTTTTAAAGAAAATGCAAAATAAACTTACCTATATATTATAGAATTAGAATCGTACATTTATTACAGGCAATGCAATGGCCAGTGGCAAGTCTATAGGCTTTCATGTTTTTATGAACGACTCAATATGACTCATTCGCAAGCTGAGTTAGTTGCTTGAGACTTGAGTTGACTTGAGATGTGACTATGTGACTCAATCAACTAACACAGCTTCCACATTTGCACAAAGTAAGTACATAAAACCATGAATTAACCGCACAGCTACACAGGTTAAATCTAAGCGTCTAAACATAATATTCGATCAAAAAGCTAAAAACAGAAAAATAAAGTATTTACACGAAAAAATCGCTTAATATAAGTAATAAAGTTTTTTTAAAGTAATTCAAACTAAGATAATATGAGTAAAATGAGTATACTCCAGATAATTTCAAAGAGGTGTATGGAAAAATGACTTAAATATATATTCCCTTACATTTCGTTGGTTCAATCAAAGGCAGCAATAAAATGTAGTTTTATAATAATAATTATTGATAAAATTATATATGCAATGAATAAAAGGCAGGCTCAGTAGAATGAAATTATATGTAACAATCATGTTTTTTATTGTTTACTCATTTAACTTCACAAAATAAGTTCATCTACAAATGATATTTGGTTTAAACCACGAGAAGTACAATCGTATTGTGCACCTGCATATGTAGTCCTTTTGTACAATACTTATATAAATAGTTTCCTGCATTAGCATTATTCAACACTTAAATTAGTATCGAGTCCAATCATTGATAAAATAGTACATGTGTGATGTGAGCTATGCAAATTTAAGACTGCATAACATCTAGTAATATTAGGGTTAGTATTGATTTGATAACTGAAGTTTAAAAATGTAGTTCTGTGTCACTAGTAAAGATCTTGAGGTAGATGATCAACTAAACAAAGAAAAGCTTTACAGGCTTTTTACGGATTAGCGGTATCTGTATGTGGGTATTATCTGTACTATTATTAGCATTCGGTTTGTAAATCAATTATTTTCATCCAACGTATGAAATAAGACAGTAAAATATATTGCATTTTATATTATCATACTTTTAGTACGTCAGTACTACCATACAAAATCGATGTAACATTTTGTGACTACGCACTTATTCAAATGAAGTACAACTCTACTTACAACTAAGTACCTACACAATATTTTATTATAAATAACTTAAAACTAAAAAATATTATGGCTACTCTAGTACAAAGCTAATGAGAACATACATATTTCATATTACACATTGTATTGTAACATAACGGTTTTGGTTTTATTTAGGACATTACGTAACGGATTGATTTGGCGTTGTACAGTATTACAATTTTACCAGTGACTTGGTCATACACGGAGAAACAATATAATATTAATATTATATGATATGGCAATTTTAGTAACCAACAGAATAAAGTAATGGCAACTATCTTGCATATGATTGTATCAACCTTACTATCAAAAACTAAAAAATAATCATTATTGATTGGATTACTGAGTAACAGGATTAACTAACTATTGCTGCCACCGTTAGTCTCATACAATTCTTCACACTTTTCTAACAATCTTAGAACTGGATTAATGTTATAAGGGAACAGAGCCTTTTCTACCAATCGCCCAAGAGCCATTCTAAGTCGAATGAGAAGCCCCATCGTTTTATCGTAATCTCGTCCACAAGACGAAACAAAATCTGACCAATTTTTAAAAGTGAATTTGAGAAACCTTAGAAGATACAAAAGAAAACATGTTTCATTACTCATTAGAAGATCTAACAGAATATCTCTATCAGCGGAAACTGTATTGGTAAAAGCAACAAATGTCATTGTAGGATTGAGCGTCCTATAAAAATCAGGAGGCGTTTGTATGCGCCCCATGAAGCCTGTAAATGTATCTAAAACGCAGAGCATAGATTCAACCAGAGCATCATCTTGATCAGAAAAAAGCTTGACGATCCATTCCCCAAGTGGAGCAGCTGGATGGTAAGGCTGCACGGATTTGATGAATGAATCCAGGTGTTTGAAAACTTCTCTCATGGATTTTTCAATAATGATCATGTCATTTGTATCGGATTCTGATGCAGAGCTGGAAGAGCCATCGGAAGAAGAATTGTCGCTACTATCCGAATCCACTCGAGTCTCCTTCACAGTCACAGCCACGCATTTCAAAATGAGAAGAACCACTTTTTGAATGAGTGGCCTGTCTCCGTTGCTTTCATCTCCTGATTCGTCAATTCTTAGCAAATTTGGTGTGGGGCCTACGTATACCGTTGCAGTGACTATCGGCGTTCTGGCTTTTCCTGTTGCACTTATTGGCTTTTTGTAAAGATTAAGTCTTATATTTTGTGATTTCACCAAAGAGGAGGAGGAGGTACTGGTAGATGGGCCAGCTCTGGGATTCGGAACATGGGAAGATGATGGATGAGATGACGCTGACGGATAAGGTGACTTAGTGAGATATCGATGGCAAGAGGACATAGAGGATGTGGGAGATGTAAAAGACAAGCGTCCCTGTGGAGAGCATGACTTAGATGAAGATGGAAGAGCAGGACGAATGTATGAGTTAGATGACGGAGCAGATGAGTATTTTCGGGCAGTTGAGTCAGCGACACTTGCTAAGCTTTTACCTAATACAATCGTAGTAGTTGTGGTTGTTGAGACTTGAGTAGTACTTATGGTTAGTTGACTCTCCCACTCCCAATCAACAGGTCCAGTCACGGAGCCTCCGAATCCATAGAATGTTCTTGAATAGGGTACTCCTTGAAGAAACTGCCGATTTTTTACACATCGGATAATTAGATGTGCTAAATCACAAGTCTCGTCGGTTGGTACATCTTGGAGTGAGAGAGTACTCCCGTAACACAGGATTTCGTTAAAGACATCCAATAGCTTCTTCCATAAAACTGGAGGAAGGGAAGAATTGAGGAGTGGAACGAAAGACTCTAGCTGCATGTAGAAATGTTTTGTTTCAATAACACTTAAATTAGACTTTACAGAAATTATACTCTGCCAAAGGGATAAGTAGGTGAGGATTGGGGCCTCGTTACCATCTTCGAAATCTGACATCATACACTTAAACTTAGATAACAATCTAGTCCACCAATTTTCCAGGGCTTTCACACACATGTTTTTCACCTCACTTTCTACATCTGAGCCAAGCTCTACTTTTATACAACTAATCATTGGAGCTACAGGCCTAGGTATTTGTTCTAGGGGGATTTCTTGATTTCTTACTTCGGGTGAACCTTCATTTTCTTCAGCAGCTTCGTCGTCGTCAATCATCCCCATTCCTAATGGATGTTCGTCTTCCTCTTTGTACTCTACTACGCCGCGGATTATTTCAAGAATGAGACTCAACTTCAAAGGATTCGATGTCGTAATCATCACGCTTTTAAATAATTCATCAAATATTTCATTTAGATTTGGCAACTTTGTCCACATCAGTAACGCAACAAAACATTTTGAGGTGGCGAGCGTTACAAATTTATCTTCCGAGTCGAGAAATTCTAACAGCATTTCCCATATGCCCCTATCCATAGACACACCGGAAGCCATTTCTAAAACTTTTGGACACATGAACCCATTAAATTGTTGGCCAAGAGCTACGTTGCTCAACAAGTTTATAGTACTTATAAACTGCAACGTGTAATCCTTTAGGAAATCATATTCCAGGTCATAATCTGGATCAGTCGGGGACAGAGTAACTGGTCGTTGAAGTTCCAACGTCTCCATATGGCAAAGGCAACCTGTCAGCAGCTTTATTTGCAGGGTATCTAGATTTTCGTACCAGCGAGACCAGTCCTCCCCACTAATCTTTACCTCACTTAGGAGTTTTGGTCTCTTTTGAGCTGGTCCCTCCATCACTATTAATGTTTATAACACTAGCCCACTGCTATAATTAAAGATTCAAAAATTCCCTACTTTTACGAAAATATGAGTCACATTTTTAAGCACTCCTTAAAAACCTCTCTTCTATCAAATGAAAATTTCAAAAATGTGGGAATATTTTCTCTTCATCTTCGTAACCGGAAGCAATCTTACGTGTCCGGAGGAGGAGGAGGCAATCTTTTCCATGCAGTTACATGACAATTGCGAATTATACATGACCGTAGCGAAGTTCCGACTACATCAGGAATATTTTTCTCTTGTAAAAATTTGAAATTAGGGTCAAGCACTTTCTTTAGCCAATGAAAACTGTCTCGTATGCTGCCATCGTTAAACCCGGTACCCTAAAAAGGTCAAGTCAAAACTTCATTATATCATAGGTACTGTAACTACAAAATAAAGACTATCGAAACACAGCATTTAATTTCATCTATCCAGCCCAAAATATATTTAACGAAAACACAAAAATATCTATCATTATTTTATTGGATTACATTTATAAGTGTTTAGGCAAGAAGGCAATAATTACACGGGCTTGTATTTTCTGTCTTAACTTCCTATACCGGGGGAACCCTAATTGACATTGGCGACGTGACCGGAAAACCCCAATAGGGGTGCCCAAAGACCCTAATGACCATTTTTGGGTCGCCGTTTAGATTTTTCATGGATTTTGGTAAAATTGCTGTAGTAATGCAAAGAAGGGAATCGAGCCTAGACCCATTACGGCACCCTGGGACCGTGAAGCAAACGCCATTCACAAAGTAATGGTTGTATCTATAAATTAATTAACTTACGTAAGCAGTTGTTTTACTCCAATTGTAATCAGAAGAAATGACCAATATGCCTCCCGGTAATACAAAATTATGAATCCTTTCGAAAATTGTATCTGGATCCTGCAAAGTGTTCAACGAATTGGGGAAAACGACCAACTCGAATTCTCCAAAAATAACTTTTCTCATAGCAATCGGATCACTCGGATCAACATCGTAGAATTGGATTACTTCTTTATCCTGGAAATAGCGTTAACAGATCAAAATAGTATTATTACTATTACGTACATAATTATTAGCACTATCAAAATGCATCAGTAAATTAGCATTTACTACCTTTCGTCTTTGGGAGGCTACTTCTTTCTTTGATGGTACTGGAGAAGGAATTGTTTTTTGTGACGTTCTATAAGTACCTTCCAACGGAAAGGCGTACTGTACTTGGCTACTATTTTGAAACTGGAAGCACTGACTTATTTTGGTTCTTGACTGATCAACAACACATGTTTGGCAGAAGTATTTTGTCAAACTATATGGAAATCTGCCGGTTCCACAGCCAATTACAAGGGCACGGTCGAACTGTGTAAACTATGACAAAATAATATTTCAATAAATAGAAGTGATCTAGATATAGCATTTAAAAGTGAATGATACTAATTAGTTACGAATTTCGAAAGAAAGTAGGTACATGATCAGCAGCAGAGTGAATAGTAAAATTTAGGAAATTTTCGTTAAATTTGAAGTAGACAACAGGAAGCTCGTTTAGAAAAGCGGAAGCACTTGCACTCGCCCTGCTGATTGTATTGCGAAAGTTTCCATACTCGTGCTCCAAATATATATTTACTTCTAAATCTTCAGCTTGAACGAATGAAACAGGAGATGTGTTATACAATTCCTGTTGGAACTCCTTCACCTTAAGCTTTCGTAGAAATGCATATCCAAAACCTGACGAAATATAAAACCCTGAGTATTTGAATAATAGCGAAATATAAATCGTATAAAGATAGTCATTCAATAGTCAGTAATGTGCAAATCTACAAATTAATGGCTACAGAATTAGAATTGGTTAATGGAAATGTTAATAACTAAATACGATAGAAAGAATGATTAAAAACAAACAAGCTTATTAGTAAGTCCAAGTATTAGACAATTAAAAATACATTCTAAAAAGGAAATTAAGATTTCGTTCCTATAATAGCTACGCCTACAGGAGGACCGCAAATGCATAGTATAAATAATACTTCATCCGATCAGTAGTAATTACATAGCAGAAGGCAGATGAGCTTTAATTTGTCGTACAGATTTAATGATTGAGTGAAAAATGAGTTTGATACAAAACACCCCACAGCTGCGATGCAACTGGTGGGAAAATTTTGTGGTCAAAAACTAATATAATTTCGGAAAATAAGCCAAAATTAAGGAATGATTTTTACAGTATTTAGATACGCTGTAAAATAAACAGATAATAACAATTAGCTACCGAGGTATTGAAATTTACTAATATCCAGTAATCTGTAATGTACTTGTACTGTACTTCTCTCAATTTATTTATACATTATTTGAGAAGGGGTGTACTCGCGTTTAATAGCGCTGAGCGCTAATGCTAAGTAATTAAATAACGCTAATATTAATATAACAATTCAGAGCAAGCTGATTTGATTCGTTTAAAATACTAAGATTCAAAAAATATTGGAAAAAGTCAATTTAATTTTTAAAATTAACAAATAAAACAAATGTGTGTATTTACCGAGTCCCACGCTAACTGCTCCAGCTATAATAAGACTATTTTTGTCAATATCTATTCCAGCGATTTTCATTCCAGTAACACGAACAACTTTTGTTGTTTAGAGGCATTCGAAGGAGAATTCTTCACTGAAGCCTACGAATTGGATTATCACTGCAAATAAAGTTCCATATTAATTTTCTCGAAAACATCTAGTATATACCAGCAGAAAATTGTAGTCTCTATTTATTATTTAATACTTAATAATGAACACACAAACGTCTCAAAAACTGAAATTATTTTATGGTCTCCATTTCCAATAAGCCTTCTTTTACTAAAATTAGAAACAGCTTGAAAATGTATCCTAAAACAGTCGCAGACTCACAGTCAGATGTATACATTTATTTATACTCACAATTAAAATTAAGGTCATCTAATAAAAATGGAGCATTTGAGCTCTAAAAACTCATCAACCAACCACCTATATAAACAAAGAGGGATAGTTTTTGATATTACAAATTATGAAATTAAATCTCGATATGATTTTGGGTATTATTTTACTTTTTTTATAAAATTACTTTCCAAATATAATTTATTCCGTGTAGCAATTGAAAACCCACAAAAGTTATCACTGCAATAATTAAATCCTTGAAAAAGGGTTGAAATACGAAAAGCAAAATTTCTGGATTGGTTATAAATAAATACAAAATATAAGTGGTTTTACTGGAGTTGTACTATTTATTTTACTATTTTTGCAAATAATTAATGTTTGATTTGATTCATTAGAAATTACGGCCATGCTATTAATTTAATGTTGAATTTTAAAGTGATGTGACCCAAATAGTGATACTGATAATGCATGCGCCAATAATTGATAATCGGTTCAAAAAAGTAATTTCACATTTTTTGTTCTTTCCTCTAACCACAGACATTTTTACAAATTATAATTGACCACTAAACCACTTCTGAAATTGCGCTACGTTATTGGTATTATTTTCCTTTTATATATACTTAATAAATTAATGCAGACCACAAAATCACAAAACAAACAAAACGTAATTAACTAGCTTAACTAGCACTTATAATTTATACGCACTTACAAACAACTGATTGAGCACGATTTTGCTTTTTAAAATTTGTTGAGTGTGGTGCTAACTAACAACTAAACACAACGTTGATTTTGGATTTAATTTTAAATTTAGTGAGAAAAATAACATTTGAATACCAAATATAAATGGAGGAGCACCAATCCTTAAAAATGGAGCGTTGGAGAACTGTACACCTTGCAACCGCACCACACCATGGTCCAAAATAATTGGAAATCTTCAAGTTCTTCTGTTTATGGCTTTCCTCTGCCTGCTTGACTTGAAGTTTGGCAGTGACTTGTACTTGTCGTAAAGTTGTACCGTACCTAGCAGTAAGAAGAGGCAACAGCTAAGGTACACTTTGGCTCGAGCTTTCGTTGTTGGTTATGGTTCTCATTTTTTAGGTATTCGAAGATGTAACAACAATACCGTAGTGTAGTACACAGTACACACCACACATACAATTCACATAACTACCTAACCAACAATACAACACAATACATTACCAACAACCCAACAGAGTCGACTTGTCGACTATGGTTGTTGATAATGGTCTTAAGCCTGGTGAGAAGATCAAGGCCACTGAGAGAGGCCGATATTTGCGTCTATATAATGCACTAATATTCATTTGTTTAGCTACCAATTCGATTTCTAACCTTTTTAATTAATACTGTGTTTGGATATTTGCATCATATGTCTTGAATAGAAAATACCCGGGATTTTTGCAGCTGAACATTGAACCGGTGAGGCCGTACTAAAGCGACTCAATCCTTCAACTCTCATATTGAAACTTTTGCCTGGGGCAGAAGCAAAATTGGGCGTAGGCAAGCATAGGCAGCTGCTAACAATCGTGGTTCTTCACTCTTTGCTTGTGTGTTTGAGACGTTAGAACGATGCGATCCCTCAAGACACTATACGCTACGGCACGGCCACTACGTGCTGGCCGGTCAGGTTACGTGGTTACGTATTAACTTGAGAGTGCTACGATGTGCATGTGGATCTATAAGATTTTAACAAAAATATATTATTATTAGTCCTTAGTCCTTTTCAACCGCCCGCCCGCAGATTTGAGACCCACAAATGCTTCCATTCATGAAGACTGAAGACCTACCTAAAATAATATAATATTTATTATTTATTGCTATTTATATGATGTTATAGTTATCCTATTTAAAAGAGTGAAAAGCTTTGATAATTATTGGATAGGTACTTAATTATAAATGTCGAAATGTTACAAAAATAATTTTTCCTTTTCAATGAATGAAGTTTAATAGCCTTTTAAGCTATAAAATACAAAAATGATATAATATTTTAATATCGGAAATATTATTCCTCATTTTACAAACTATTATAATTTTAATGCAATTTATAAGTTGTAAGTAATGTAACAGAGACAGCAAGGTGACATTAGTGACATGTTATATAATACATACAACAAGCAACAAAAAACATTGAACAAGACACAAGAATTACAAGATGCAATAAAATAAAAATATAATGTAGTACCTAGCTAAAAATACTAATACTCCTACTAATTACCTTACACATAAATATAGAGCGCAGCGACGTTACAAAATCAAATCTCAAACTGTCATAACCCCCCGAGCTGTCCTTACTTCCCCAAGCTGTCCTTACTTCCATAGCGGGAAATCCCTATGGAGTAACTAGGGGTTGACGGGGTCTAGGATCGGCCGGGAGGGACGGACGGGGTCCCAGAATCCGGGCCGGAGGCCCGGAATCTGGGAAAAATTTGAAGAAAAATACTCAACCGGGCATTAAAAAAATTAAAACTTTGTTAAAATAGACCTTTT
>JABASI010004957.1:0-13127 GCA_019776505.1 Tomocerus nigrus | reverse complement strand
TGGAGATATTCTTAAAAATAAAGCTGATGTGGGATTCACCGTTGGAATAACTTCCAAAAGATTCGATGAAAAGGGAATCGAATTTTCTAGTTGGACTTCGTTTTGCTATGTTACTTTTGCAATATCCAAACCGAAAAATGTGTACAGGTGGCAAATAATATACTGGGCATTCCACAGTGATCTTTGGTTGGCCATTGGTTTATGTTTGACGATGACAATTGTAGTCTTGCTTCTTTTAGAACATAAATTAAATATTCACTGTGCCGGAGTTTTGATCAGTTTGAAAGGTATAACGACAGCATTACTTGCCTCTCTTTTAGCCCAAACGGCTCAACGTCCTAAAAGAATGTCTGCAAAAATCTATTTTGCGTGTTGGCTTTTCTTCGTCTTGATAATTGGCGTGGCTTACGTTACAAAACTGACATCTTTAATTTCAAAGCCAGGCTTAGAGACGCTTCCGCAAACTTTTGATGAGCTTTCTGAATCTGATTTCGAGTTGGGAGCTTCTATATACTTTCACAGAGGAATGGGCAAAACAGTTTTGAAGCTGTCGCCGAATCCATTGATGAAAAGAATATTTGATAAACTAACCCTCGAGGAGCCAGACCAGAAATGCATTCGAAAAGCTAGCCAGTCAAAATTTGCGTGTGTTATTTGGGACTGTTCCTTTTATTATATCGTCAAAAAGAATTTTGCCAGTAGCAATGGTCAACATCCATTTTCATCTGCTACAGAATCCGCATTTTTCACTCCTGTTGTGTGGATAACACGAAGAGGATCTTTGTACTTGTCCCACTTCAGCAAAATTATCCAGCATGCCAGAGATACTGGATTAATGGGCTATTTAAGGACTCTGGATTGGGCCAAACAGAGACACCTAAGGCTATCTGAAATGATTAGGAGGAAGGAAAACTGTAGTCGCTTGAATAGCACTGATGAGGATTGCCAGATCCATTCCTCCACTTACCTTAATTATGGGAGGGGCCCCACTGAGAGACCATTTACTCTAGATAATGTACAGGGATCTTTTTATATCCTTTTCATTGGCATCGTAGTTTCACTTGCGGCATTTTTAATTGAATTAACTTTGAAGGGTATCCTCACATTATTTCATGCGTTACACGGTTAAATCTTGGAAGGAGCAACATAATGGGAAAAGGGAATGGGGAAAATGAAGGAAAAGACACCACCCAGAAGAAAGGAGAAGTAAATGGGAAAAAAGAGGGGTCGAGTCAAGGTTAAAAGAAGCAAAGGTAATATGGCCATGGAGTCATACGATTCGGTATCAAATTAAACTGAATTTAAGCATTTGCGTAGGAAACAAGCATCAGTACTTAAGTTTCAACACTAACTAAATGCATTAATATTCGAGCAGTCATAAGCCGACAGTATTGTTAATAAAATATAAGTAAAGCTTATAACAGTTTTCTCCAGTGCGAATCTTTTCCTAATTTCATTGATAATAAATATAGCGATTTACACATTACCCTTTTCTTCTGCAAATCATTCATTCATGTAATGATTACTTTGTTAAAATATAGCATTCGATAATCACCGACACACCAGCAACCAGTCAGGTGGTAGTTCCTATACAGATATAGCAAAAGGAAAGGCACATCGGGGATAAAATTTTGAAAATTGTAAATTGTTTTACAACTCTAAAACTTAAATTGTTAAGACACCTCAGTTAAGTACAGCTGATAAGGCTCTGGACGTCTTCAACTGGGTAATGTAAGTAAAGAATTGCTATACGAAATTTGAAAAATACGAGTGAAAATAACTGAGTACCTATAATATTTGTGTGAAAAAATAATGATTCTGTTCTTGGAGAGTGGGTTGGAGAGGCATTACTCGTGGTAGTGGTAGCCACACCTTCTGGCTACACATTTACAATAATCGTCAAGGCCGTAGGACGTACCATATGACCTGGGGGAATGACCCCGCAAAATACTTTTTTAAATCGAAATTCCCATGCATTTGAGTACGTAACCAAGTGTCACTAAGGTTGAAAAAATTTGAATTCAAACACCCCCTTAACATAGGTATACACGTTTTTCTACTACAGTGAAAGTTAAGTGCACATTAAATTAAGATATCTAAACTTTTAAAATTAAAACTGCGTTTCGAAAAAATGCAAACATTTTACAACACGTGAATGTGCTACACATAAATAGACTTTTCAACAAAGATTTAAACGTATTGTATTAATTATTTGTATTCGAAAGTAGTTGTGTTTCCCTGACGACCCACAGAATCTTCCAACTTAAACGTTTGAACAGCTTTATTCATCTGATTTTCAATGGGGAGTAACAGCAGCGGGGTTGAAGTAAGGCAGAGGTTGCAATGGAATATAATATTATGGCGATATGGCGAATCGAATAAATACTATATAATTACTATGTGCGGTATGTGGTGCAGGAGCATTTTCTTTAACTAAAGTCGTTGGCTTTAGGACCACAGTACATATTACTATTGTACATTGACATTAATTTATAAAGATGTATATAATTGCTTCGGTACTTAAAATTCTTAGATGGTTTCATTCTTGTACATTGTATGGGACCTGTTGACACAACAATTTTTATAAGAATCTAAAAGTAAGTTATGGAAAACCAAACAAGTTGCATGTACACAAATCCATTCTACCTTCGTCTGACAACCTTAATTATACTTCACTCCCACTCCGCGTCGCCAGTTAGCTTCTCTAATTATACACCGCGTCGTTCTGAGCTCGTATAATTGCAGTTATGCAGTGCAAGTTAGAAGGCGCGCACGGGGGTCGGCNAACCTTAATTAGATCATGCTGAAGGATAGAGAAAAAATATAATCTTAATAAAATCACTTCATTAATTACTTAATGAAGTGATATGGTGTGTGTATGGCCCCATAAGATATTATCTCCAGTGACTTGGATACTTGGATATAACTTGGAATTTGGAACAGCAACTGGCAGATTGCATGTGTAAACTAAACAATAATACTATACATAGCTTTTAGCTATGAGTTATGAGATATCACAATCACAGGCTTCACAGGGTGTTATATTTAATTACTACCATTTCATTTCGCCTAACTCAAATTATGTCAAGATTGATTGAAGAATTGCCAAGCGGGTCGCAATGGATAAAATGAACGATAAATACGACATAAAACTGCTAGCATGTAATATTGAGGGTCTATAAAATGCATGAGTTACTTATTGAATTGCATTATACAACAAGGATAAATCCTCGATAAGTGGATTTATCCTTGTTGAACTAACCATTTACTATATACATATTTTAATCCAATTTGACAACAGCAACTATCAGTAATATCCATGTACTATCCTATGTCTATTGTAGTGACAGAAGGCTGCACATCATGATTAATACATACACAAATAGACCAAATAAAGTCATCAAGAACAGTGTGTTAATAAATATTATATCCACATGTTGTTTTGTTTCGCATTATCCTATTTCAAAGCCTGTTTTGATAGGCACAAGGGAAAATTGGAAAACTTCTGGGCAATGAAAAATTGCTATAGAAAATGTAAGTATCTAGATGATATAGTATAATATAGTAGATGATAGTTATCTGTTATAAAACACTACAGAGCTTTAAGGTTTGCCGTGAAGGTGACATGGTGACCAACGGGACTCCTCTGACTATTACAATTGCTCTTACCTATCTTTTTTGTCGTAAAAGATTCAGCGCCTAGAGTTTTTGAGCTAGAAAGTCGTTGTTGGTATATCTGAGAAGCTGGAAAGCTTTTCCACAATAGTCCGTCCGAACATTTTTCATTTTGGTCAAAATTAAAAAATGTCAGCAAAATTAAATTAAATGCTACATCTCAGAACCAAAGACCGAAATGGGAAATGTTCGGGTGGACTATTTTGTACTTTATACTATTATTTTGGAGATGAGCCGCTTAAGACCGCTTGGATTTTGAAGCAAATTCAAACATATATGCCCTATGGAAAAAGTGGTTTACTTCCGGGAAATGACAGTAACCAGAGGATATATAGTTATCCAAATACTTCAATGCTTTAACAAGTTTCAAAACGCTAATTTAATGCCAGAAAGATATCTGCATTCTCATATAGTTCATTATCATTTTCACCTGGGAAGTAGCGGCAAATGGGACGCAAAATAGGGTTTAGCCAAAGGCACTTTGAACGTAGCTTTCCTTTGCCTTTGCTTTTTTGCTCTATCTCAAAGTGCCTTGGTTTAGCCGTCATCTTGACAAATGAAGTCTCTATTTCCCATTTGATTTTTCTTTTGCGAAACCCGGTCACTCCCAGTAAATATCCCACTAGTGGTATTTTCCAAATGAAACCTTGATCACAAAACAGAACAGCTCGACATAGTTTTATGACTGTATAGGTATAGGTAGTATAGTATGATGATGTGATTATTATCTTCATTATCTTATTTATTATCTCTCTTTTATTATCTTATCTTACTTATTATTAACTACCTAGTGTTAAATCTAAATCTCATACCTAACACATAATTTACTATACTTACCTAGGTACGCTAGCGAAATAGTAATGTTATTACATCATTGAATATTCAATTTTATTTCCCCTATTGTTTGCCAAAATGGTTAAAATTGTTTGCCAAAATGGTTAAACTGACATATTGTAGCATTGGAAAATTAATTTTCTTTTCTTTTATCAAAAATAGTTTAATGACAATTGTACCTGTACAGGTTTGGGTCTAAATCAGGTTTGGGCCCTGAAATGCTATATAAATCGTAACGCTAATGCGTATCAAAGTATCCATCAATTCCTTCAAATGTCAAAGCCACTTAAAAATTTGTAAGATATTCTTTGCGCAAGCGAGTGCTCTGCCGGAAAATGGTTATTTCTATGACTTGATTTTCGAAACGACTTTAACACGCATCGTTGTTCAGATAAATAACGCTAAGCGTTTTAAAACAAAACGAGATCAGAGAGTCAATCAGAATTTTCAGAATAAATTCTGCTCGCCATGTTCTGTAGTGGTTACTTATTTTAACAAAGGCACTCCACATTTTTTCAAAAGATTTTCAAGTCTGCTCACGGATAAAATTACTTACCTATGGTATGACAATAAAGGACAAAGACTATTACATCTTCCTCACAAATTACAGAATAGCTGATCATAGCTTGGAATGTGTACCTGCGTACAACGAGACAGGCAAAGTCACTGAGGGCAGGGACACAAACACAATTATAATATGTTAAAGACGATATACTAAAAATACACACACGGAACATTTTCTAATTTAAAAATATTTATAAGCAAAGTGATTCCTCTGGGTGGATTTCATCGGGTGTAGCAAATTGCACTCCCTAATATTTAACTGTAACTAACAATAATATAAGAGTCTGTACCATCGTTCAAAAGCCCAAATCATTGCATTTATTTGTAAATCAACAAGATATAGATAGGTACTTTAATTATTGCCATTGGAGTTTTTAAGACATTTAATGTTAGGTACATAATATATGGCATGTAATACTATACTACCAAAATACACTACTGAATACTCTAAATAATCTATAGAGGGAAAAACGTTTCACTTAGCAGAAACAACACAATATTATGAACTAAAACGTAAATGTATTCACAAAAGATACAAGTACAAACGAAATGAATATATTGACACACAATAAGAATAAGAATAATGCCTATAGAAAACTGTAGTCCGGAAAGATAAATGTTCTTGTAAACGTGTGAGCAAAACTAGGAAAAAACAGAAAAAGTTCTATCCATTCACATAGCGGCTTTCATAACATTGCGATTTTGTAAATAAATGAATACCTACTCACTCTTTTCTTTTTCCAAACTAGATCGAGTTACAGAGTGAAAGTTTTTATAGTCATTAGGCTATAACTGCTCTGACTTAGCTGGTAACAACTTATAGAGGTATGCGTATTTATCATAATCATTATAATATAGGTACCTACGTATTATTATTTTACGTTGACTCGTCTTCAGTCATTAAATCACTAGTTGCTAGTTGTTAAAAGATAATAATTTATCACAACTGTTGAAAAGTTCTTGGTGAATGATTCTTAATTAATACTAGTTTCAATGAGAGGACTATCGTCTTCAAGTTGGTGTACAGGAATTGCATTCTGCAGAGTCTGCACCTCAGGATGAAAATTTGCAGAGCATCTTTTGGAGTCAGACCATTTCAGCTCAATCACGTTCCTTTTTCCCTGGATGAGGGGTTGAAGTGATTTTGGAACGTCCTCCGGTTCGTACTGCACAACAAAATTATAGATATATAACGCAAAATTTATCTATATACATAGGCAGGTACATAATTTAAGAAACCACCTGAAAATACGCTAGTTATAATTATATGATCTTACCGTTTCCATTAAGTCTTGAAAAATTTCTACCATCACTTCCGGCGGCACAGTTTTATTAGTCAAAACGTGTGAATCTTCTTTTCTCTGTTATAATATGAAATAATGTTTTGAATTAGTTTAACTAATCATAGTTTAGAAGTGCATATAGCTAATATTTATTTATTACAATTAGTCAATTTGAATAATAGTTTGTTCATTGGTTTCAATCACAACAATTAAGTTAAATGTTGCGATTATTTAATTTAAGTATTTAAAACACTGCTTACAGATTTAACTTATAAACATAATATTCAAAAATGGAGAACCTAAAGTGCACACGTAGGTTTTGTTGCTACAAATGGCTTGACTGGGAGATTTAGCACGACGACGTAGCATTAAATGCATGAATTTGCATTGTAAGATAACTTTACATTAAATTATAAAGAGTGCGTACTTATAATTTAATGTAATATCACTTTTCCATTATGTATTGTATGCATAGAATGTAGCATCTGCCTCTAGCTGACATTTCTGTTATTTTTGAGCACTAATTTCCAACAAGTAGGAAAAATAAATGTTTCCTACTATTGTCAATAAAAATAAATACGATAAGCAACAATTACAAAAATGTTTCCCATAATTTTATTTTAACACTAGGTACTTCTTAGCCATTTTTTGAATTACAATATCATTCTATCAAAACCTTCCAGGACCATAGAAAACTTACATTTTTTGCACCATTATTACACAAAAATCCTAAGTAATACTAAACAACTACTTACTTTGCGTTGAAGGTACACATCAAATGGTTCTGCCAGTCTTTCCTGGTTATTACCGGATTCAAAGTCCCACAAATGCTTCGACCCAAAATAGTTTTGTCCATCTATGCTTTCCACATACGATAATGTTTGACGAATTGTAAAGTTCCTAGAATTACAGATATTTTGCTTCACTGGTCCCAAAACAACTAGATTTGTATATTTCGGCAAAAGGAATAAGCTCACTGAAAACAGAAATGAAAAAAAAATATTGCAGCTCTGTGAAATTAATGTCTCTAGGTTGGTCAGTTTTTCTTATTTGGGCACAACTTTTGTAATTCTGATTAAAAGCCATATAATGATTAAGTAAATGAGCTTGCAAATAATATGTATACCTATCAAACTAGGCATACATAATTAATCAAGTCTTTACAAGTGTTAAAAAAATAATATTCATCAATATTGCCAATTTGTTAATTTAATTTCTCAAGCTATTTTCTTATTAACAAATCTAATTCGAATCTTCAATTTATTACTATTACTTAATCCAACTCTGCATATATTATTTGTTATTTACCAGCATATTTGCTATACTACCTAACTAAGTTAAATTCATAAGGTACAATTTTAATTATTATTCATTAAATAATAATAATGAAAACAAGTTGAATTCAAAAAAAAACTATTTATGAGCTAATTTATATGTTGTTGGATATCGTTCAATAATATCTAACCTCAGGAATGAGGAAAACTTCTTACATTTTAATTATAATGCTATACTGTACTAATCTTTGAACAAATGAACTGATTTATTTCAACTACGGTAAATTAGAGACACTTACCAGTAGATAAGGCATTTCTATTTTCATGATGGGACAGGCGCAACTTTACGACTCTATTATTATTGTTGGCTGTTATTTTCTGGAAGATTAAGATTTTCGTAGAAACAACGAAACCAATGTTAGTAAATCCAATGTAGGACGATTTCTCGTAGTTCTCTGGCAGTTCATAAATTAACCATTCAGATTTTTCTGGCAGAATTGGAAGCATTAAATGATCTCCAGCTGTGGTTTTCTCCAGTATTTTCGGACTTAACTCAGAAGTAGTCCAAGATACAATTACATACTTTCCATTTTTTCGTTGCAATAGCTCCGTCAGTGGAAATTGTTTCAACAATCCTAAAAGTTAAAATTTAGGGTATTAGAAAATCATAGATATGGATATCGGATGATTTTGCTGGCCATAGCCATTAATTAACAATAAAACGCGTAAAAAAGTTTACTCTTGTCTGCTAATTAAAGGGCATGGATCATTATGTTATGTTGTGATAACATATGGATAAAAAGCATCAAAATTTCAGCAAGGTTTACACTATGGAAGTTGCAGCTATTTGTCAATGGTATCGAAAGCGGAAAAATGAAAAATGCTTACAATTATAATATGGTCTGGTCACATATTGAATTGACCATCATAGTTTGAGACTGAGACCAGATTAGGTTACCATGCGATAAATAAAAACCCTACAAGCAATAACTAGAGATGCGCTGAGGATGTGAATTTTCCTATCGACTCGTATACACGGTAACATGGTACAATAATTATTTTAAATGTAATAAGATGTCCGTGTAGCTAGGTAACTAACTTTGAAATTATGTATATTTTATATTTCTAAAATAAAGAAATTACGTTTGATGTTTCCATAAGAATTTATGGCCTTGTTACTCGATTCAAGATATTCTGTATCTTCCACATCATGATTCGTCCCAATTGGTTGGTACAACAGTGTTGGGAATTCCTCTTCGTACCTCAACTCACCAATTTTTGCCGTTTGATCGCTACAATTGCAAAAAATAATCATAATTATGTTATTAGTTTATTAGTAACAAAATCAGCAATTTCTTGTTAAATATTTACGATTCTTTTGCTACATTTTACATCTACCAACGTAAATGAGTATAATATCTGTTAATTAATCCCAATTAGTTTACAGTTTGAATTTCTACTTCAGTCACCATTTCATTAACGGCACTGGCACTGGCACTTTATTTCAGTTATTACCATGGGATAAATATTTCAACTTTACAAGTACGCATACCAATATCATAATATGCGGCGTTCAAAAAACGTTAAATCTCTCAAACGTTTTTTTCATTCTTGCCGAATCTGCACCAGTAAAAAGTCTACGTCTAAAATATGTCAGTATCATGCAGTATTATTTCAATAATTATATTATTTTTTAACATCGTGTGTCGACACTGCACATAACACTTGGCTTTTCAACCAGCATAATATTTTTTTGCAAACATATCCTTTTGTTTCAAAACTAGTCTTACATTTTATTACTGATAAATCGTGTACTGTATTGTACTGACCGTAGAACAACATTTTTAATGACTTGTGTTCGATTAACCTTTGAACGCATTTATTCCTGTACATTTAAACCGTTGGATGACAATCATACGAAGTGTCGACTAGTCCCGAGTCCAAGGGGGAAAGGCACTCACGGATGAATGCTTTTTCCCTTGTATTGAACGATATATAAAATGTTTACATTGATTAAAATGGCCAAGACATACCCCAAAATTGAATTTTCAGCACCATTTATGTTATAGTCGTTAGCTACCACCATTATTTCCGGAATGGATTGCTGTGGGTGTGGACTTGCATCACGTTTCTTTTTTGCTCTGCCATATTTTTTTATTTGTCCCGGTGAACGAGGTTCATTATTTTTGCAACCCTTTTTTGACCCAGCAGAGTGATTCTGCACATTCTGGTTTCCTTTTCCAGCAGTCTCATTGAATCTTGAGGGAAGTTGAGTAGTTCGTTTTCCTTTCAAAGGTGTCGTCGAGTTGCGTTTTTCTAGTTGCTTGGAATTGACCTTAAAGTTTATGATTTATTTAATATCCTTACTCAAATAAATACATACACACGACTCTATTGTTTGCAAATATTGCACAAAATACAAAGAGGCAATTAAATACAATACAAGGTCTCTCAACAAATGCATAAAAAGCATCAAAATTTCAGCAAGGTTTACACTATGGAAGTTGCTGATGCTATTTGTCAATGGTATCGAAAGCGGAAAAATGAAAAATGCTTACAATTATGATCAGTAAATTTTTTAAGTAAATTAAATGTACAACTGAAACAGAAACGTAGAGCATTTTAGGTATTTAAACAAACAAAGCAAAAAAGCATACCTAAGCATGGTACTTATTTCTTTTAGATAGAGCATAATTTTCTCCCAAAAAAGTGTATTTTTGGGAGAACGTGCATAGTAATAGAATGGTAGAAAATTACCAATTTCTCGTTCAGACATGGGTCTTTCCACTGTGTGTAAAGACTAGCTCGTGGTCGAAGTCTCGAGCGAATGTCCCCGTCATTCTCTTCGTTTTTATTCGAGTAACAAAGACAGCCGAACATACATTTTGTAAATTCACATCTCTTTCGTTCAATCCCACTTTCTGCAATTGACCCGCAAACACAGCCCAACCTGCAAAAATCCTGTTTGCAAGATTTTTCATATCCAGGAAGTGGACGTTGATTAATTTCATCAACTTCATAATGAATGACAATGTCATCACCCTTGGTATATTTTGTGTAATTGATGAATACTACTTTTCCATTGATCTCTAATTTGTTTCGTCCAATTATATTCACTATTGGAGTTTCATCTTCAAACCAAAACTTGCGTTTATTTTTTTGCTTGGGAGAATTTTCTTTTTTTGGACTTGCATCCGACACGGGCGATGACCCCTTTGACGCTGGCGATGTACATTTGGATTTGGATTTTTTATGAACCTTTTTCTTGCCAGTGAGCTCCTGAATTTTATCAACTTCCGACTTTGTCAGAGTTTCCGATGTTGTTGAATATTCTTTTAGAAACTCAGCATGTGACGTTGGGCATGATTCCTCAGGGATGCACACTGCGCATGACAGCCTTACTGATTCAGATACAATGATACTGTCTGGATTTTCCTCCAACAACTCATCCGAAAGTTTCGTTGGCTCTTCCTTCATATTTCGCTTTCGAATCGCACGGGTGCTTACACCTTGGTACGCCATAGCTTCACAAAATATCGAATTTTGTACTAATTAAAGATGTCTTCTCGTCCGTTGAAAAGGCCGTGCGGCGGGTACGGTCTTGGTCAATAACGTTCAATAACGTTCAAACTGTTTGTCAACGTCCCAATACTCCAAACTGGTCCACACACAAGCCTTTACGTCTGCCTTCAGTTCAGCAACCTTCAAAAGCTGATAGCAAGTTTAGCTTTTAGTTTAGTTAGACTATGCTTTCGTTCGTGTGAATCTGAATATTAAATTCGTACCCCAATAATAGAAAAATTGTGATTTTCCGTTTCCGTAACTTATGGAAAAATTACGAATAATTATATGGGTTAAAAGTCGTATGCGCGAGCACAACACGTGACTTTTCCACTGTCATATGTCACATAAATTTTCAGTCACACACCGTACGTAACGTAAAGCCTAATGTAAAAAAGCATGATTTTCCGTCATAGTTTTCCTTAACGGACGGATTTTTTCGTAATTTTTCTGTACGTAATGGAAAGGGAAAATCGCAATCTCCGTAATGCCAAACATAAAAATATACCTCCATCGGCTCTATCTCTATCTAACAAAGCCCCCTAACAATACATACCTCTAGACTCAGACAACACATCAACACATCTCTAATAACAATGATAAAACAGTATTGTTATGATAATATTATTATTATTATGATGAGTAAACGGATATTAATGGAACTTCCACTTGCAACAAATATGCAGTAGCAATGAAGTTGTAATAAGCTAGCGAAAATTTCAGAAATGCCCGGTTAATAATGTAAAATATTACATAAATGACTTTCATTAATTGACTATAAGTATTTGTAATTTGTAACTTTGTAACTATACCTATTGTTAATATTATCAACTTACAGGTGGCAAGTGGCAATGACCACAACAGCCGACTTGGAGACGCCCAACTTGTCACTTTGTAGAGTTTGAGTTCAGGTTTGCGCGAATATATACTGGCAAATAAATAAACAAATATAAATTATTATAGTCATTAATTAGTATTAGGTATACGGTATATTTAATTATTATTACTTGATGCTACGTTTACGTGTCACTAGACTTGCACCTTGCTTTTCCAACGTGAACGTTAACTTTCCTTACTATGCAGTACACTTTGGTTTCATCGGTCATAAAATCAAAAATTGCCAATAAGCCAATAAATAAGAAACACGTTAGCTGAAGTAAATGTACTTTTGTCTGTAGACTAGACAAAATGGGCGATAAAATCTCTGACTGAACTATACTACCACCATTTTACTTACTACCTAACTGTCTTCTCGTATAACATCTAAAACAAGAAATGTAATAACATTGGCCAATAAACTTCAATAAAGCAATAAATATTACACTTCCTGGTTTTTAACTTTTTAGTAAGACACTGCATTCAAACATTTACATATTTAAATAGTTATTTGTATTTCAGAATCGGAGTCAAGAATTTACTATAAGCGGGTAGTACTCCGGTTGGTTATATTATTATGCTATTCAGTTCAGAGTTCACGAGTTCAAATCAACGCTTTTGAAAGAATGCTCTTATTATGACCGTTCTGTGGTAGCGCGGCGGGATATTGGTATCCAATTCGAAAGTAGTAAAAGCTGAAGGCTGAAAGCTACGCAAGGCATAACTTCTAGACAAGGAAGAGCTAGGCTAGGACAGCACTAACAGAGTGAGTCACACAGGGTCGAAGTTGTTGTACTTTGTACTTTGTCGATTTGAAAAAGGGTCTCTTTTGCATATAATTGTCAATAATTCAACTATAGAGCGGTCTCTTGCCTCCTATCATATTTTTGAAAATTAGGTTTTATGACAAATATTTTCAACAACATTCAAGTACCTAGTACTTAGTACTAGTACAGAGTACACTATCTATAAATAATATAGAACTTGACACAATTGCTTCATTTGCTTCCAAATATAATGTTTTCAAGCAAAATTGGTTCAAAAAGCATCCCGATTGGTA
>JABASI010004956.1:2623-13128 GCA_019776505.1 Tomocerus nigrus | reverse complement strand
AAAACTCCAGGAGGAGATACGATTTAAAAAAAAGTGTATTTTTTTTCTTAATAAATATCGTGTTGTGGGGATTATGGGGAATATGATAGTCATATTGACAAGTTTTAACAATGTCCATGGAGATTTTGTTATTTATGTTAGCCGAGTAATGATCGAAAATATCCTTACATGCTACCCTTAAGGTAATGCTACCAGTTTTAAAGTGTACTAATATTTCAAAGTCGTGAGATAGACAAATAAAAACACACTTCGCCAGATTAATTCGGAAAAAATATAACTGGGTAATCCAAATCACATCCCTAAAGATACTCCAACTCCAGCTAAACAATTTGAGATTGAAAATGAGTTGGGAATTGGGAATGAATCTGTGTAGGGTAGAACTGGAGAGCATCCCATAAACATGGGGTGCTCCACAGTCTGGCTGCATGTGCTTAGATATGCATGCATACTTAATAATTATATTTGATGTGCAATTCACTTTTACGAATAGACTTTTCTACATTAGTTTGATTAAATATGTGTGTGTAGATTTTTTCCCTTAATATTTACTCCATTTTTCCAATAAGTTAACACATTTTTTAATATTCCCTTTACACGTTCTTGGATAAAATTGATTAGTTGTAATACTTATTGCATCTACAATGCTTTGATCTGTTTCGTATCTTCTGGTATTTGGTTGCCCATCAATTTGGTTGCTCATCAATTTGGTTGCCCATCATTATTGGTTAACATGAAACTTGTTAATAAGCGTTACCATCAGAACTAAACAGTTCCAACTCAATTTACTTTAAACGAAGTACTTCCTTAGGTATTCGATGAAAATGATACAAATAAAAAATGTTGGAAATCAACATAGGGCATTTATATTTAACAGTTAGACCATAGAGGTATTCATTGCTGATGCTTATCATCACAAAAAAGGCACAATGAATATCTTTTTCATTAATTTCAATACCGACGATAAAAGTGAATTTTTCAACGATTAGTACAGCAGTACAGCTGTCTTGCGACACCCCATTTTATTTGTGTTTTTCCACGTGCTTATTCTAATTATAATCACTGCAGAATGAATAACTCTAATACATTCCATTCAATTAAGTATGTATTTTTCAAAAATAAGGCTTAAAGACCTTAGTAAAAATGAAAATGCACAATTATTTTTCAGTAGGATGTAAAATTACACCGTTTTCATTATTAGCGGCAGCTGGCGGTGAGCCGATTTTTCATCGGCACCGGCGGATATCGATTTTGGCCGAACAATTAACGGCAGTTCGCAGTCGCAACCGCTGCAAAGTCTGTCTCAACTGAGCTCTTATAATAATTAGCAGAGCGAGGAAAGGCAGGCAAAATCGATTTCTGTAATTTTGAGATTACTGGTCTACAACTTCTTTATCTTTACGTTTTAAGGCTGTATGAGTCCAAATATCAAAAAAAGGTGCCTATTTTCCATTTCTGGTGCCTATCGGTCCCATGTAAATATGCCTATTCAGGTTTTCGGTGCCTATTTTTTTACTGCCTATCAGAACCCATGTATTTAAGCCTAAGCTGATTTTTAGGGCTTATTTGCCTGCCTGTTTTGAGATTTTGCGTGCCTGCTTTTCCTTGCTCTGATAATTAGTCTCAGTCTTAAAACGAGAACTTGGTGCAATGGAAATTCCTAAGTATCTGCGCATTATGGTTTAGAAGGAAAGGAAGCGCTGCTGCTGCTGACTTCATTGAGTGCAATGTACATTGGTTGTACACATTAGATAGAAGTAAAAGTTGTATAGTAAATGGAGTAAACTTGAAGAAGTAGAGTGTTGGATTAAAAAGAAAAACATGTCAATCGACAATGACTCGAATCATTCAGTAAGAGTCAGTTGTTTAGTTTCTTATTTCCATTCAGACTGTCAGGAATAGAATCAGAATTGTTTGGCTGGATCTAAATGGAACAGCATAATCCATTCTCTCATACACTATTCGCAATTTAATCCTCAAAACAACCGAAAGGTTACCGTCTAGAATCTGCAATGGGGTCACCGAGTCCACTAATCACTTAACTTGTCTCTTCTTCTTATACAACTTAAATCTTGCTCCAGAAATTACTTAATAAATAGTGTAGAATACACGCATCACAGTTTCTTCGCAAACGTCTTTCGTGTTTTCGATACAAATCTCACTCACTACCTCATTTTAATATTTCGTACAAAGCCTTAAAGTCTACTGTTATCTTTCCTATACGTAAACATTTTACTGTACGGCAGAATTTCGTAGTGCCTACAGCTCGCTCAAAAATAATTAATACGAACCTCGATCCGAGGGGTTAGTCTTCTATTTTACAGTAACTATTAATATGAACGCAGTTCCCATTATATTTTTGAACTAATTGCAGAAGGTGAATTACGTAGCGTTATATGTAATCAGAATCGGCCAGTGTCTTTTTGTTTTTGTCGCCGTTTTTTATTGTAACTTCATTGCCACAGACTTTGCCTTTCAGAGTAAAATTTTCTTTGCGAGGTTGGTAAGAGACTATTATTATTACGGCTTGTTGGGATACTGGTATATTTACTTACTGGTTGCGTGACACTGACACCTTGGTTGCACGCACCCTGCCAAGTAGAAGACTTCCGTTCTTTATTTTTCCCTTACAAATATAACTTAGATTCAGTGTCCAATTTATTTCTTCTAATTACGGCGAGTCTAGTCAAACAGCTAGTCGGAATGTTGGATATTTGGATAGGTTTAGATATTTATTTGGAGGAAAAATATTTGCAGAGGTTTGCTGTTTCATTGGACTTGTCGTATTTTATTTTGTGTCTGATATATATGATTGGTAGCGCCCTCCACCCGAAATCGACTCATAATTGTCCGAGATGAAAAATTATAGAAAAATAAAAATTCAAATTTTGCATGGATTTTTGGCAAAATTTGAAAAAGTTGGACTAATCAGACCAACACAATATTATAAAAAATCGCATACAAAGAATATTATTGTTGTTTCACAAATATAAACGCGTACGCCGTACATCTCTACGTCTATCTGCCTACAAATAGGTGAAACGTACAGAGATAAAGTTAACAAACCAATTAATAAAGTTATATTAGAAAATAATGAAATCAATTACATAATGTTATTTCGTACAATACCTATTATGCAAAATTATTAGAACATTGGGTTAATTGACATCAATAATCTTAGTGAAGGTAGCTAATATCAGTTGAGACCTGAAAAATATAAATCCTACTTAGCTACTGGATCCGACTATCCGAGCACAATTAATTAATGCATTTCTAATGTTTCGGAAAGAGATACTATTCTATTGCCAGTTGTCATCAATTATAGGACAGGAGATATAAGATAAATAAAAATTAATTGTTAATGGCACAATACTACCTACGAGTGACTTTATTATGGAAAAAACTGAATCGTGTGTGTCGCCAGAGATAGAAATGCGTGGGCAGAGGATGGAAGAATCAGGAGCAGGGACAAAGACAGAGCCATTTGGTTTGCTAGAGATGAAACTAATCGAAAGAACTAACATTTCTGTCTCCTCTGCTTTTTTCTAATGACAGAAATGTCATAAAGAACTTTCCGTGCACTTAAGTGGTACTTGAGATCAGATCATAAGACAAAAATAAAGGTGCTGCATAAAAAACGCCACAGTACAGCTCTTCGTGCTCTGTGACTCTATTTTGGCTTCACTTGGCTTGGCACACACACGGCACTTGACGGCACTCATACACCGCAGGAACAGCGTGGCACACTTTTTTCCCTCTGCCAACTCTTACGCAGCGTTGTAAACCTGCTTTCTAATTAGACCTATTCCATTGACTTCCACGTTTAAATAGCTATCCACGCTTCCTATGCTACTTTTCTGATCTTCCATGAAACTCAACTACTCAATTCCTCCAAGTCAGCCGCCTTTATATGGCCCCACATGGACAAAGAATCCTACAAACCCCATTAATAGTGTCCTGCAGAAAACGGCAGTAAATTTACTCGATTCCTAATTCGCCGAACTGTTTCTGCGACTGTATGCAGTCCGTCCGCAGGACAGATTCTGCAGTCTGTGGCATGCGAAAATAGGTAGCGACTGGAAATCGCAGAAAGGAAGCCGCAGTGTCGTAACGCAATCTGCAGATAAATATCTGCGGCTCATGCGAAATAAGAACTTCAATAATTACAAATGAGTATATATATTTTCATAGGAAATTATATTTTATTTTCGTTATAACTATTGACAAATCACTCTATTTCAACGAGGTTTGGTAAACAAATAATATGAGTTATTTGCTTTTTACTGGAAATAACACAGTAAAACTTGCATCTTATTATGTCCAATAAATTTATTATCGATGGAAAATCTCTAATATTTAACACGGAAAATATAAATGGACAACTAACATTAACTCTTACGTTGATTTTATTGGCAATGACGAAGGCTAAATCTTCATTTTCGTACTTAAAGTAGATAAATCTTTTTACCAAAAAATATTCTGACTCGGTACAAAGAACACTGTTGCATCTCTTTATTGTCACCTTTGAGTAGGATTGAAAGATTTTTTTGTGTATAAAGCAGGATGTATAACTTAAACAAACATCAACATCACTAATTCCTTTTTTCTTTAACAGTTTCTTTTCATTCACATTGAATGTGTACTCTCTTTCACTTCCAAAAAATACGAAATTCTTACAAGAATCATTAGCTTTTAAACGATATTTTGCGCCTTCTAGCATTGCAATGTAGAAATCGTGAACGAAATTATTATTTATTTCGTCTTTAAAAATATGACGCGCTTGAGCAAGGTCACAAACTTTTTTAGTCATTTGCAACGGCACATATTGACTTCCATGAAAAGAAGACAATAAGATTCCATTTAAGTCTTCGTACTGGAAAGCTGAGTAAGCCCATAAAGGACCCCAATTTTCTACACAGTTGCATAAATGCAATAGTAAATGGACATTAGAGCTGCAACTTTCTGCTCCATAGAGACTTTCTGTCAGTGTCACAAAATTGTGAAGTAATTGTTTTGCTTCCTTTATATTTTCATATGATACAGTCTCTTGACACATAAGATGTACTGCACAAGTAAATTTTAAGAAGTGGGAATAGTAAGGGTGTCCTAATATATTTCTCAAAACAAAAGGAAATAAATACAGCCATGTACGCCATTCCGATGCCTTCCAAAATCTACGGTCATTAATCGATCTTGTTGCCCGTGATATTTCAGCTGGAACAACACAGCTCATCCACTTTGAATCTATTTCTTTAAGCTTATTCCCGATATAGTAATCTTCATTGTGATTATTAGAATTTAACCATTTTGTAGTAAAAGTCCTAGCGACTCCTAATAAAACCGTGTGCATGTAGTCGAAAACAAAGCCCCATACTATGTCGAATCTTGGAAGTAAAAGTAACTTTGAAGCGAATTTGATGCCATAATGGTGGTTTACTGGATTCGAGGAATTTGATAGTAGTCCACATAGTTCCGTTAAACGCTGAACAAAATTATTGTGACTCCTTTCCTTTGCCTTATTTTTCATTTTTGACGGAATGTAAACCCATTTATGTGATCTTGCACCATTTGAAAGAGATTCGCCTTTGAACTCGCACCATGGACACCCAAAGGCTCCATTGAACTGATTTATTCCTTGAACCATGCATCGTGCTACTGAATCTGCCACAAATAGGGATACAAATACTTTGCTGCAAATTCTTTCTTGACCTAAATTCCAATACACACCTTCCGTACTTAGTATTTTCATATCCTTAATGAAGGGCTCCAAGAAACAATCAAATACCGGCTTTTTGTCACCGAACCATAAACCATATAGAATCGTGTTCTTTCTTCTAGTGTTATACGGCAATTCATTAAGAGACAAAAATAAAGGCCACACAGAAAATTTGCTTGATTTAAAAACGGGAACGCCGTCAGAGTTTGCGGACACTGACAAGTCGTAACCATTTAAATTCATTTCATGATATTTTTTTCCGTCTATTATGTCTGAAATATTTAAGTTGCTTTCCTTTTTTCTGCTTTCAAGACACTGGAGCAACTTGAATTGGATTTCTTCGTTGTTCAACAACATTGACATGGAAGTTTGAATATTAATTGTGTAAAAAAAGCTGCAAATCGGGAGTTCAGTTTCTTTGCTACATTTACACACTGATTTCATAGAATGGTTAATTTGGCCTATATATTTTTTGCACATTTGACAATAGTTGTGAATGGCTATTGACTTATAATCCACAGGTACAATTTTCTGTAATGTGTATATTGAGGTGGGAACTTTGGCGTAAGATTTTGGCACTATTACATTTAGCAAAGAAAGAAGATCATCAACGGCTATCTTGCTTAAATTGTGCCGAACACTGTATGCGAACACAAGCAATCCAATTTCTTCTTCACTGATACACTCGTTTTTGAAATCCTCCTTAAAAGTAACATTAAAACCAAATTAGTAAATTAATTTTAAATAAAATTCGTTTTCATGTGTATAGTACTGTTTACTCTTAAATACAAAATTACGTCACGGGGGATGATGTCCTCTTCAAGGGTGACATTATTGTAACCAGTAACTCTACCAAAAGATTCCTTTAGTTTCGGTTGATCATTATTAAGTTCAGGAACATCATCGATTGGATGTAAAGTTATTATGGGTTCCTTCAGTTTTCTAAATATTTCCTGAAATTGATGGGCATTCCATTGTTATATAAAATTAATTTTAAGGCAATCGCTTTAGCACATATATATAAAACAAATTTTCATGTCTTAAATGAGATGGGATAATTTTCATGCTTTTTACCTTCCTGGTCAAATGTCGTCGAATTGTCCTTTGTGGAATTATTTTTAAACCAGGTTTAGTTAAATACTGCTTATAAACTGCTTTTGTCATGTTGATTTACAATTTTTGTTTTCTAAAGTTAATTATTTCAAAATTCTGTTCTCGTTCCTGGTGTATTAATTGCGCCAAGAATTGTCTCTGTTTTGTTATAAACACTTTGAGCGCCTAAGTGTAGGTATACATAACAAAAGAAACTGGAATAACAAACAACGATTAATTTGCTGCCTTGTTCTCTAAGATTGATCTGTCAAAAAGTTTTGGCCTTCAAATATTTTTTAAGATGGACTATTTTTTGGTAGAATGGGAGGGAGAAGGGAAATATTCATCAGTTTCCAAAAATAATATAGCCGATGGAGTGTTGAGAGGTCTGGACAATGAAGCATTATTAGGACGAAAATTGTTGATTCAATGGGGTCGTAAAGAATATCTTGGGATTCTTCATCAATTTGGTAAAACCATTTCGAAAATTGCTATTCTTATGTAAAATAGTTTTAATGTTGTTCATAGGTATCTAAATGCTAACATTTTTTGTTTCATAATTACAATTATAATTTTATGCTCAGGCACGAAAACGGATATGCAAAATGAAGTTAAAGTATGGGCTGAAGAAGCTGCTGCTATCAAAGAAAAGGAAATAATCGAGACAAATGAAATTGTACCGCCTTCACAAGTTGTTTTTCTATTTTCTATGAAACAATCTTTACGAATTACCGAATTATTACCGACCAACATGATTTCATGAGCTAATTTTAATTTGTAACTAACTTATTTTGATTTCCCACAGAACAATGTATCTTCGATGTCAATAATTCCAGAAGCAGCAGATTCCATTAATGTCATCAAAGTAAACAGCATTGCTTCAGTTCTTGAAAACATTCCTCTACCTTCACCTGAAATTGGGTCTGATGGGGAAAATCCCAAGAAGATCGGAAAAGTTTCAAAATGGAAAGGCAATTGCATTTGTTATTTTATATAACTTTTAACTCAATGAACTATTTTATTTTCCATTACCAATATTTGATTTCTTGCAAAGTTGATATTAATAAATGTCTATTTGCTGCAGAAATTGCCAAAGAAAACGAATTGGAAGTTCAACGCTTAAAAACCAAAGTGGCGAAATGGAAAAGTGACATTTTTTATACTGTTTTTATTTTATTTAAATTAAAAATATGCAAATATAAATATTTTACTATAATACAGAAAATAACTATTCCAAGTAATATATATTTATGACTGCTTCCAAATAAATTTAAGTAGTGTTTAGAACCAATTAAATTTGGAAAGAAAATTATTGGACTTTTTATTTTTAGATGTTGCAAAAAACCGCAAGAAGGAGATAAAAACGCTAAAGAAAACAATAGAAATTCATAACAGTGTGAGTTTTAGCAGTATCACCTTTTGTTATTTATAAAAAGTCAACTTTCATATACATATATGGCATAAAATAATGCGACATAATGATGTATTTATATGTAGGACTTGATGATTGAGATTGGACAAAATGTACACGTCTCGCAATCTAATATCAACACATTGAAAAATCTTTCGGACGGACCAAATGTGTTTGCAAGAAATTTAATGCGCATTTTATTTCAAAAAGACGAGTTGGAAGAATCTTCTCTCTTTGGCGTAGCTTGCTCAGCCAACAAAAATTTGACGGCAATTTTGCCTGAATTAGATCCTGTGCGGAGAAATGCAATCATAAGTATGAATCCATCAATCCGCTATATATTTAAGTTGCTGATACATTTAATAATCATAATACGATAATTATTTATATTTATATTGTCTTTTGTAGAATACACACTTAACACCTTTGGAGGTACTTTAAAATCTGAAAATGTTCGAGCTAAAAAGAACTACATGCTTCGAGAAGTTAAAAGATCAATGTCGGACTTTTTAAGAGAAATGAGGAAGAAGAAAGCAAGTCAACAAACATTTGTGCAAATTAATGAATTCTTTAATTAGTCGATTATTCCACTGCCTTTTTGAATTAAATGGAAAACCATATCTTCGTCTTTACGATATCCTCGTACTAAATTTAATTATTGTTAATTAATTATTGGTGATACATAAAATGGTTATGTGAAGTTATGGTTCAGAAAACTTTATGTTTCCGCTTTTTTACTATAGATCTTCACAATTTATAGTGCAATAAATTGGAAATGAATACACGAATTTACGCTTTAATGCCCTAAATTAATTATCATCGCATTATTTGCAACGCATTCTTAACGAGGTCCAAATAGCGCAGTGGTAAGAGGTTCCGGTAAATGATTAAGGTAAGCATTAACAGATCATTACCATTTATCAGAGGTTCTATTCCCCTTGAAAGCAAAAAGTGTGCGATGAATTGACAGCAGATAGGAAACCGCAGAGAATAACTTGACATTTGGGGAGCGAGCATTATTTTTGATCCTGCTTTATTTTTCGTGTGTGGTTGTGGGGAATGCAGAGTGGAGACCGCAGACTGGCATATGCAGTAAAAACGGCCAATTTTATGTGGTTCCGATCTTGCGGTCTAGTCCTTGCAGGGCGTACTCTGCGCGCCGAACTTTTTGTATTCGCAGAGACAATCCTGCGGCAGACCTACCGCAGTATAGCCCATGCATTAAATAATCTGCGCGCGTTACCTTGCCGAAAAAACGGCCAATATTCTGCGGTACGGCGGCCGAATGTAAACCACCAATTTCTGCGGGTACACTTTTAATAGGGAAGCGTCAAATGGCAGAAAATTGGATATTTTTGTTACAATTTCATGAAAAGGCTGCAGTAATTATCATTTTCCCCTAACGAAGCTGATTTTGGTACCTTACCTTTTCACAAAAAAGTCAAAAACTTATACTTTATAGTTAGGTGGCTACTCTCTGTAGGTAGTACCTACCTAATTAAAATATTTTCCAATTTTTATTTACTGTTCGATAACTTATCGATGATTCCGAATGATGTAAACTGCGACAAGGAAAAAATCCGATTCGATTCTAAGAAAATGGTCCTGGGTGGGAGACGATTAAAAATAGATTAAGGGCCATGAGGAAGGGAGACGGCTTAGGTTTGCAAATGTCACTATAAGACTAAATCCATAGTACCCAAACCGCCGAACGCCGTAGCGAATGCATCCGACATCTGAACAATAATAATATGAACTACAGATTAAATTTCGAATTGTATGTACCTAAAGCTACATAGATACATAAATATTATACAGCTACATAAATCAGTAGATTTTGCGCAACCTGTGGCAGATTATTATTAGTTACGTACTTTGATAGTCGCTAGTTGCCTGTGACGTCATTTTTTAAAACGTATTTTGATAGTCACCAGCATTCGCCAGTGACGTCATTTAATAAAATTTTTAATGATCTGCCATTCCTTATCAGTATATTTATTCTAGTTTCCTTGATTTTGCGTTATGAACGCTAGACTCTAGTTGAGTTGACACGGATCGCAAACTCGATCAGATCAGAGTATTCATAGGCTTATCCCACAAATCGTATACTGGTGGTCAAAACTTTTATTGTTCATCAATAGCCTCTGCGTTACCTCTACTTTACTACATGCATGTGCAGTGCAGATGTCGGATGTTTTGCATTTTGCGTTTGGTCCTGTTGCTATCAAAATGTTCATCTGACATTTTCAACTTTTGAAATCGATGTCTGAGCCAAAGGAGTGATTTAAT
>JABASI010004955.1:0-13128 GCA_019776505.1 Tomocerus nigrus | reverse complement strand
CTGGAGCCTATATGCGTCATTTTGGGTATAGGGACATATACATGAAAGTTGTGTAACTTTTTAAGGGCTATCCAGCCCGCATAGTTATTCCTTAGTGTATATCATCCTTTATGATAAAATAAAAACAATTTGAATTTCAAAAAGAAACTAAATAGAATGATGATTAATAGAATCAAAAAGAAATAGTAATAATTATTCTGTATGAAATTCAATTCAAAATTTCTTTAATTCAAAATTAAAATCCATTTTTCCTTTAATGAATTTTCTCTAAAAATATCTTTTACAATTTGACATTTTTCTTTCTTTAGAATGACTTACGATATTCGGACGATGGAAAACTTCGAATAATGCCTAACGGAACGATGGCCTTGGTCGGTGGTCGCGCTTTGAAAATATTGAGTATCCTAAAAAGTTTCTTGAATTTTCGGTTGGTTAAAAATCATTCTATTCAAAATCAGACATAGATTTATTAACGTTCTTGCTTGGGAATAAAATAATTGCATAATTTGAGAATTCCTATTTTCTAAAAGGGATAATATAATCTTTGGATTTTGGCACGGTTATGATGAGACTAGAGATGAATACACAACGGACACAATAGGGAATCAAATCGAAGATGGTAAAGCCGAGCTAGTCATTTCCCAGTCCATTGTCACTATTGGTCGAGCTAAACGATTTTCGTATCTTCAACCGATTTACCTCATTTGGTGGGCTTTGATTTTTATTTTACTGCACTTTAATTTCCACCGGAGAATTCTAATAAGTTCTAAGTTTAAATATTACTGCCTTTGGCTAAAATTGAATGTGAGGCTAAAGTTTTTGAAATTTCTCATTTATTGAATTTAAATTGCTATTTTTTGAAAATATTTAATAGAGGTATTCATTTGTAGGATTATTTACACCGACGATTATAATCCATTTAGAATTTTGCCTTTTCAATTTTATTTATTATTTTTAAAATAATAAGGGTAGTCAAAAAATCACATCGAATTAAATCCTTAGTGGTTGAATGTTGACTAATTATTAGTAATTATAGTGCATTTCCATAATTTAAATTTATTAATTGGTGTTTTAAAAATTTGATTAAAAACTGCCGATTTTCTTAACGCAAATAATAAAGCACGTACGTGGTTAAAAATTAATTTAATCAGATGTGATTTCCATTTTAACTACCCTTAATTTACTACTCGGCTGATTATAAGCGAAAAAAATCTTGCATCTGCTGCGTCAGAGAGCGATTATTATTATGAACAATAATCACTGAAACATGAAATTGAATACCTCTACTAATATTATTAACATTAATTTCTAAATATTTGTAATATTTCATTTGATTTGTGAACGCAATTAAGTGCATAGAATAAATTTTCAGCAACACTAATTAAATTCAACAATGTATAAAAAAATATGAATTGCTTGAATTTTAAATGCTTAATTTTGTTAATGCATACTTAATTCTGTTTAATTCCAGGCCAGAGGCTTTCTTCATCCAACCGACTAAACAATTCAAAGATATTTTCCTCAGCCGATTCAACGAATCTCTTTGGCTCGTTTTAATATTAACGTACATTTTGATAATCCTGTCAATTAAACTCAGTCTTTGTATCAAAACACATTTTGAATGTGATATCAATGAGCGTGATCGTCAAGTTTCGGAAAATGGCATTTTATGGGCTATTGGAGCTATGGCGCAACAAGTAGAATATTTAAAATTAATTTTGAGGATTTTTAAATGATTTTATTATTTTTCTAATGAATTTATATATTTCTAGGGTTGGCACGTTTCTCCAGATTCGTTCGGAGTCCAAATAATATTTATTACCGGATCGTTTGTGGGATTAATCTGCTTTACTGCATTTAGCGCATCAATTGTTTCCATTCTGTCCGTAAAGTTTGTCCCTATCAAAAATAAATATGATCTTTACCAATCTCCCTTAGAACCTCTTGTTGATTTAAATCTTCATTCTTTTTACAATGTAAGAACTTTATCTTGAATTTTTTCGAACTTTATTTATCTGCGTGTCTACTGTATGTAAATGTAATTCTGTATTTAATTTTTTTTAGCTTGCAAAATTATCCAGCCGAGGCGATTTTACAAAATTTAGCTCTTCAAAATACCGCATGGAAGCCAAAGAAGCTTTTCACATCCTTAATCATGGACAAAATTATTTCATTTCATGGGCTGAAAAATTTTACGGTGTCGGAAAATTCACTGGTCAGTGTGGAAATGATTTGTGTGCTAAATATTCAAAAGTGTCCATGCAAAATGCCCCGGTCAGCAATGCCCTATTCGTAAAAAAGGGATCCCCGCTAAGAGAATTTTTCAATCACAAGTTTGTACAAAGAAATGGCAAATAATTACAGTTTATCTAATTTTATGCAATTATATTTAATAATATCTTAAAATTCCTAATGAATTAAATTAAATTCTGGGCAAATATTAACGAACTTTGGACAACTTGTGTTTTATCTGTACAGAATCATGCGCTTGAAAGAAATTGGCATTAATTTTCGCATTCTAAGGAAATTATATTATCTGGATGTTGGAGAGGACTATGCAGCGAAACCTAAACACTACTTACAGGCTATGGCTATTGATGAAATCTATATGGCCTACTTTGTCCTACTTTGTGGATATTTATTTAGCATCACAATTTTTATAATTGAAAAGATCATTTTCCGCATTTGAAATTAAAATATTATAAATAAATGTTGATTTCTTTTATTGGGTAGGTTAATGAATAGTTAATAATATGGTTCAGGGAAATTACTATCTCAGTTAAATATATTGTAGACTATTTCTGAATATTTATTATTGTGGCAGCCTAATAATGTTCAGATAGGTAGACACGGTCAAGAAATGATTAAATGATTTGACGTAGAATATTAATTTCTTGCTTTAATTATTAATTGAACGTGTTCATTATTGAACGTGATAACTCGTAAATGGTAAAATTGGTAAACTAAAAAATATCTATGAAATAATATTCTAGCAACAGTGGAAAGCAGACGGAAGAAGTTCCATATAAGTTTACAATAATTGGAAAAATAGCACTAATAATAAAATAAAAACTCTATTAAATGTAATAAATAGTAAAAGTAAGGTGTGATGATTATTATAATTAGGTACTTATGAGCAAAGTCTAAACATTAATTCCGGCAGTTGATTTGTAGTGGTGAGAAAACCTTTCAAGTAGTCACCAAATTGAAAGATTACTTTATCTCCATTCTTGCAAACAGTTTCGGTTGTTTTAAGAGCGCCGGAACAAATGGCAGTCATAGGGCCCTTGAAATTAATCAAAATGGTGCACATTTAAATATTTTATCCAAAGAGTTTACATAAAATTAATTTAGCCAACATTGATATACATTTATATTTAATCAATCACCTTTAAAATTTGAAATCGGATGATGTATAATTTAACGGGCATTATTTTAACGGGTTTCGTAAGCGTAACATGAAAAACATTATCATAAAGTCGAAAATCTTGTTCGATTTCCGTCTCAGAAATAATTTTCGACTGCTGATCGTCAGTTGGTTCTATAACTTCAATTTTGACTCGACAGTTCATTCTAAGCTCATTTTTCGGTCCAAAAATTCCCAAACTGACAATATAAATTGGATGGCTTGTCTGGAAACTAAAAAAATTCACAAATTAAAAAATTATTTTACTGCGACATTAAAATTTCTAATTTTAGCTCTTATAAAATAAAAATAGAAAAAGAAAAAAGTTCACGTCTATGGAAAATTATTTAGAGAATCAAGTAAAATAAAAATGCACATTCTTCAAAGATGAGTAAGATTTATAAGAGATAAGATAATATTAAGACGCATTGAAAAAGATGAGTATTGGGCCAAGAGTTGTAAGCAAAAAGATAATATTTCATGTAAAATCCTGTTCAAGGTTTAGTAAGAAAGAATTTTATTTACTTATTATAAGTGTGAACAAGAGAAACTTGGGATTGAGTGACATTTTGACAAGGTTTTAAGAAGTTGCAGCTGTTTTGGATTACCTGAACCCCCACGCATTTTTTGTGTATAGATCCGAATCATCTCCAAGCTGTTGAGCTCTTGGAATTCTCTGAACAACATAACAATCTTTGGGAATATACAGAGCGTATCTTGGATTCGTCTTGAATAGATAGGCAGATAGATTTTCCATGTTTCTGTGTGTTTCATGATTTAAATTAAGTTAGCACTCCGTTCATTACTCATCATCAAAATATCAAAAATAAATGTGCAACTATATCCAGAAGATTTATGGATGGATATAATATGAATGGCTGTTTATAATATTTTTTGGCTGGGGTTATTGAATAGGCAATATTAGTACATGAGTTCTCAATAAATTATTTATAAATAGCCTTCCTTTCAGAGATGACAGATTTGCAGCTGACCTTTCGCTTGTAGGCAGAGATAAATATTGGCAAATTCCTCTCTCCTTTTCTGATGTCAAGACGGACGTCTTACACACATAACTCACGAAATCCTCCAAACTCATCAGGTTGAATCGAATCAAGAGCAAAGGCTCAGCAAGAGCATTTCTCAAGATATCTGCATTCCCGTCAATTACTTTTCGGTTGAGAAAAAATACCGCCCATCTACATCACATTAAAATACGCTAATAATTATCAACAGTCTGTTTAAATGGGTGGGAACGGCAAGTTTTATTATGAACCGGCAAAAAAGACCGATCCTTCATAAAAAGAGAGTCCATTTCTTGCTTAATTTAATTTTCAAAAAGTGGTTTAATTAATGTTCCTGATAACTAACAAATAACAAAGGAAGTTTTGGATTCCTTTAGTCAAACATTTCGCTGATGCCTAGTTTTGATAAATCTTTGACTAAATAATTCCAAAGTGATTTGATAATTATCCGGAACAATAATTAAACCATTTTTTGATTGCAAATTAATCAAAAAATATAACATTTTAGAGCATAATGACTTTTTTTTATGAAGGACAGATCTATTTTTGCTTCTTCATAATAAAATTTGCCTGTCTCATCCATTTAAACAGACTGTCAGTAAATATACCCATTAAAAAAAGTAAACAATGAATTTAATTATATTTTGTCTACCTACCGATAAACTGCTTGAAATAAATCGAGTTCTTCGATCGTTAGAGTGTCCTGCTCGAGAAGTCGACACAAATTGCTGTGTGAGAGTTGGGTGAACGAGCTTGACTCAAATACTTCACTCGTATTCCTGTAAATAGAAAACAAGCAGTAAAAATACTCAAATCTGTACTTTTGCCAATTCATTTGTTTCTGCGATAAAAATGTCATGTCAGCCTTATCCTCTCTCTCGCTATCTCAAACTTATGTGCAACTACTGCAAAAGTACTAACTATAAAATAGAAAATAAGTAAATAGTCAACTCCCTGTCAGGTGTCACTAAATCAATATTTCATTTCTCTTTTCTTACTTGCAAATATATTCGAATGCTACTTCATCCAATTCTCGGTTCTTGTAGAATGCTGCCTTCTCCAAAATCGTCGTAGCATTTTCTACATCAATTAATTCTTGAATTGCTGTCCTCGATTTATCAACCAGTCGAGTTATTTTGAATTTATTTGCTAAATAGCTCACTTCAAACGCTTCATCGATGTCCGCTATCATTGATAAATCTTTTTGTTTTTTCGTATACAAGCACTAGAAAGAAAAACATTGCAAGCTAAAAATAATCCACACAGATTAAATCTTTGTGCCCGCAAAATATTACTGTCCTTCCACAATTGATGAAATCCAGTTTCGTAAATAGTCTCAAATTAAATTGGCTGAAGCGTGTAATGGCTACATCGACGCAAATTCCAAATTGCTTTGAATATTGCAAATTGCAAACTAAATTGAGTAAAATCAAATTGTTTTTCAACTTTTGTAAGCCTGGATATAAATTGCTGGAAGGTGAATGCAAACTTTCTGAAAAATGATTCTTTAACTGATTTGTCATTGTTTTTATTTTAAAGGTCATTTATTCAGGTTCCAAAATAACTGACAAAAACCGAAACAATGATCATAGCACTTTAGCAGTGTAAAATACCTGATAGCAGTGGAAACTTCAAGAATCTAATTACTGATTATCCCCATTATAATGTTACATCAAATCAAATCTAATAATTGGCGGCACGTGGTAACAATAAAGTACCATAATTAACTGAAAAAAATTATCCTACAAGTGACAAGCAATGAACATCATTATAATATTCCTTTGCCAGATTATGTCAATTATGTGCACAGATATCAAAAACGTCAGAATCAGCATACAGCATAGAATGTAGATAGCAATAGATAGAAAACAGAATATCGCTCGAATTTTTATGGCTTCTCAACAAAAATTATTCCAAACCCTGCATTTGACAGGTGTTACGGATTTTTTCACATTTCCTTTTGTGCGTGGCTGTAGCAGTAGGATACTAAATAATATTAGAGTATTATTCCTAAGATGCTCCAGAGGGTCCAGAGGAATTTTTCAAAAAAAAGGATCCATTGCCTTTTAGCAATAGCTCAGAGATATACCTGGGTGAGCTTGACGATCGAGACCGACCTCCGCCAAGTGAAAAATTTGGGCGCTGCGCGAGAAAAATTTGACATTTTTGACTGAAAATTACAGTAATTACAATGAATATTCGCGTAGAGGCGCGAAATTTCATAATTCTCCGTTTTATATAAAAAACCATTATCCTTCCCTGGTAAACGCTTGATGATGAGATGAGCCATTTCTACTTCTCTATTTTACATACAAATTGAAAATTGCATAAAATAATTCGTACCTTTAGAAAAGCTTGAAAATCTCCAGGATCAACCTCAGGAACTTTGAATTCTCTAAGGTTATCGTCGTAAATTAATTTGCGAAAAACAGTTGACTCTCTGCAAAGCACTTTACGATGTGCCTTAATTTTTTGATTTTGATAACCAACGATAAAAGTGACATCTTCTGGTCCACAATAATAGTCACTGTCATTGTCGTCATCCTCGTAATCCGACAGTTGAATTTCCTTTGTTTCAACTGGAAGTTTTATGGGCGGCTCTATATGCCAACCAATGGGAGAGTATTTCTGTTCTTTGTATTCTTTGATTTTAATTGTATTTCCGTGTTCGTCTTGGTATTCGTATTCTGCATCGGAGTCGTATTCTTCGGATTCGTATTCTTCGTATTCGTCCGATTCATTTTCCATTTCACCGATATCATCCCCGGTCAAGCTTTCGCATTTATTAATCTCTTGGGAGTCTTTCGCTTCTCCATTATCTTTATCCAGCAGACTTGCATATTCTTCAGATTCTTCCGTTCGGAATTCAGGTGATTGCGATGAAACGAATTTATTTATAGTTTCAGTTAAAGCATACTTTTTCGTTTGAATTTTGAACTGGTTATTATATTCTTCTTCAGAATTTTCATTCGTCGGCAGGCTATTTTTCTCCCACTTGTCCATTATACTTTTACTTTCTTCGATTAGTTGCGTAATAATAGTACGAGATGTTTGGGAGCACATTTTAGCTGCGTCTATAATTTATCCAAAACCATATTTAAAATTTAAATAATTTTACTGATTGAAATTAAGGAGGACTCAGACTTAGCGCGTGAGAGAACGGATTTACTTAGGGCGATTTGGCTATAAGTTTTGAAATTTTCCATGGATGAGAAACTTTTAAAAAATACATTTAATAATTGAAAAAATTGGAGTGTTTTGGAGAGGGGGATATTTTCTCTATTTTTAGGTATTTTTTTTACAACTTTCTATATTTCTTCAGTGGGCTCTCGAAAAATGTTTTCTTCCCGCGACCGGGAAGGAAACCGTCGGAAGGGAAGAATGCTTCCCGGGAAGCATGCTTCCCGGGAAGCATGCTTCCCGGGAAGCATTCTTCCCGATTTCCCCGCACCGCCGGTCCCGCGTTGAAAAAATTTCCGATTTCCCGGGAAAAATTTTTTTCCTAGGAATTTTTCTCTTTCTGGATTTTTATTTCCTTCTCGATTTTTTTCCTTCCGGGAAGGTACATATTCTACCTCCTTCCCCGGGAAGATACCTTAATTCCTTGTCCTTCCTACCCGGGAAGGCATGCCGGGACCTATGATCACGCGGTCCCGCATTTTTCAAGGGCCCGTTCTCAGAATCAGGTTTGGGAAATGTAAATTTGTACACCGGGTCGGGTAAATCTTGCAATTCTGCACAACATGAATGCAGAATTCACCTTGGACCAACAGACAACAGATCGTTGCTTCTCATCATTCCTAAAAACAGTCCTTTTCGTCACAAATATAATTCTCTTGTCTCCATACCCCAAAACCTTTTTTTAAGTCTCCTTAAAGTTTTGTTAGATTTTACCTTAAGATTCGATTGACACGTATAAAACTCGAAAATTCACGCCACATTAAAAAAAAGACTTTAAAAATCTACTGATGATGATGATGATCGGAACTTTTTAACTGCGTGAATCTAAATCAACGTGTGAACTGTGTAAAATAAAAGAATAAGTGAGCTCTTAAATATGAACGTGGAAAACGAAGTAAAAGTAATGGGATTATTAGTTAGTAGCAGATGATAAAAGGCACTGAAAGATTTAGTGGAATTATTACGGGAGGGACGTGAGGACGATAGAAAGGAGCGGGCAAAGTGGATTTACCGACTAACCGTAAAAGTAACAAGTGTAAGAATGAGACTTGCTCTATTTTTTATTACAGGAGCCAGAGAGCAGTTAAGATGAGCTCACCCGAGTCGACGAGAATTCGGTTTTTTGGCTTGTCAGATTATAGAGGATCCCCTAACACATACTCTAGGAGTCACAGGCAGATTCATTCACTCGAAATAAATTGTAAGACAAGTAGGTGGCAAGCATAAGTAAACATTCGTAAGTAAAATTGTAAAGCATGACCAGAGGGAAGAGAGCAGAAAATGGTGTACCCAAAAAGATACGACGTCCTTCCTCTCCGTTTCAATTTTAAGTTGCTTTCGACAGATTTATATCTTGATATAGTGAAACGGATTGCAAGGAGACGAAAATAATTTTTTTAAGTGTGCAAGATATTGCACTTTATTCATTTTACATACAAATTGATGTAGACATGCAACTTTATCTAATTGAAAAAATCTTTTCCTAGTACATGTCTACAAATTTTGGCATCCTTCTCTTTAATGGAATTTCATAATCAATGCTATAATCTTTAAGTAAACATGTAGCCTAATCCCAAAAGACATTTCTACCACCAACACAATTTTTGTTAGCTAATAAAAACACACAAAAGCTCTACTATGTCATTCCTGATAGCTCGGGGAATTTTGTCCCTGGATTATTAGAGAGAAAAATTATCAAATTAAAAATTTATGATTTAGTACTTTTTCTCTGCGTAAGTAAACTTCACCAAAACACGAAAATTTTTATAAAGTCTCATCGTTTAGGAATTACGAATACAAATTCCAATTCTTGAAATGATTAATTTTATTACAAAACATTTTAAAATACTCGTTGGGCATTAATCACAATATTCTATGTATAATATTTTTAAATCTAATTTTAGAAACACCTTGGAAGCTGAATGCATCTGAAATGTGGAAGCAGATGTCAATATTGACTGGAGATAGAAGCATTGACCCTCCTACCAATGTAAATCTCAATTCTGTGTCACTATAAAGATAAATGTACATCTAATTAAGCAAATATTTTAACAATTGTAACTAACATTCTTCTATGATGATTCTGTGTAGGATAATTTAAGTCAGTTGTGCATGGTTGGAGAAAATATGTCGGGATCTGAGCCGGGAGAATATTTGTTCACCTTGAATTTCCTAAGATGCCCACCTAAAGAAAAGCAACTAAGCATAGTTTATGTAGCTTATCAAACATAATGCTATGGTTTAAAATGTAACACTAAAAGAAACATTGGCAGCCAAAAGGAAAGAACAAGGTCTTCCTCCGTCCCGTCATTATTATTACTCGAAAGAATATCTCTCTCTCTCTTGGAAAATGAAACTTTTAAGTTGAAGCTTTAAGTGCAACAGCAAGAAATGTACAGCAATACAACCGAAAGAATAGCGCACGTAACCAAAATGAAACGTGAGAGTTACAGGAGCAATTCGCTGACGTTTACTCTCAGAAATGTTCAATGTGCTATTTTTATTGCATTCAAATCTACTTGACTCACTCACACAGTCGACGAGTCGGCTTTTGGAAGGGCACTCCAAGTTATTACACTTGGTTAAATATTTCCAACATCCATATACCTACAAGACTCCACCACACACTTGCATTCATTTCATACCGAGGTAAAATTGTATCTAAAAGTCATTATCATGAACATGTGTACTTGTTACTTTCATTGCTATTAATAATTAATTGCTACTTATTCGTTGAAATAACGACCAAAAAATTGTTCAAAATGTTCTCCAGCCATGCATAACTAGCCATTCTCATAGCACACTATGGTTCATATTTTAAATATCTAATGAGAAATAACATTTCATATGCGATACAACGTTCTTGTGATCTATAGTGAGAATTTTTCCATGTAATAAAAATCATAGGGTAATTCCATTATTGTTCATATAGTTAGGTATATATATATACTTATTATTAATTATGAGTTCCTACAACCTGTTGATGAGTTTATTCTTATCGCTCAATTTTGTGAAATGGATAATTCCTGGCTTTCAAAGGATTTCCCCTACCCATCATGATCATGAGATTGATGAGAGCATAAACATGTTCATCGAAGTAAGCATAAAAAACATATAAAACTATTTAACTTTAAAATAAGCAAGTTTGAAAAGGTCTCGTTTTATTTCCTAACTCTAACTCCTAACTATCAAAAAATAATTTATTTCGAAGGAGGCCATTTGTTATTTCTCATGCGAACAAATTAATTATGCACGAGTGAGTGTGATACATTTAAGTACATCCTTAAGTTTGTGACTATATTATTATTTGACAATTTTATAATTATTTACTAATTACTGTTCTTCCTATAAGAATTAGACATAATGTAGGTCTTTTAATTAGCAAAGGCAATTTTTTATTTAGTTCATTAGAAAATAGAACAGAAACGAAGCCCCATATCCTAAAAATTATTTTCCCATTTATCCAACAATTGCCGAGGGTATTTAATTTTTTATCAAATTGTTTAGTCAGCCGATAAGCTAAAATAAATTACTAAGCCTTAACCACTACTGAAGTAGAATCTACTATACAACCAGTGGGTACCTAATTGCCTATTAATAAAAGGCGTCTTTTTTGTTTTGTACATTTATTTGACTGTTTTTAGATAGAATTTTAGAATTGCAGTTATATAATATTATGCAATGCAGCATATAATGCGAATTCCGAATGTAGCAGGTTTAAGATGCTTTTATCGTTTCGTATATAATATATGAAACGGCTGGGAAAGGGAAACCAGAGCCTTTTACCATTTGTTCATAGTTGTCTGTTGTCTGTGTAGTGAATTCTGAATTAATATGTAGGTACATTACATGCACATTCTACACATCGAGACAATTAAATAAATGAAGTACATCTCAGACATCTGATCTGACGTTTGTTTAGTGAAAATGATAGCATAATATAGCAATATAGCTTGAAACTCGTGTTTGTATCTAGTATCTATACCCTTCCAGAAAAATTATAAATCACATACAATAATAAAATTACATTTTCTGGTTTGCTTCGCCGAGTTGGCTTAGCTTGTACAACTTGGCTCGACTTCTATTCAAACTAGTTCACACTCTCTTCTTTGCCAACACACTTAACGCAGAGTTAAGGAAGCAAAATAATTTAGGGCCCTTGCCACTACGGACACTATTATCCTTACGAATGAATACGCCAGCTTTAAGGAAGCAAAATAAATATTACCTATGTGTCGTAATCTTATAATTAAATACATTTCCATTGGACACACATTTGTATTGTATCATGCATGATAAGCTCAATTTCCATTACTTTTAATGGAACTTTATTAAACTCAATGGGAATTTACAATCGAATATAATAATAAATACATTTAAAAAAATCTTATTTTTTTTAAATTCTGACGGAGCTTGCAAATTGACACGATAATAATAAATTATGTTCCATTCTATGAATCAGGTCACAATCTTCAATCTATAGATTTATAAACAGGAAACAAAAACTAGTATCCATTTTATTCAGTCTACCTGGCACCTGGATTACTTCTTTGGTTTGACTACACATTTATATTAAATTATAAATTATAATCAACTACGATCAGATAAGATCTACAGATCCTATCTATGCATTTCGCCTGTGTTTATAAAGGCACAAAATGTACGTGAAATCGTTTAGGCCGGCTTGTAAATGTTGAATTAACTTCCATGCCGAATTCTTCATTTGGATCCGCCATGTGCACTTCATATTTCTGTAGCGTTCCAACTAAAAATGTAAAAAGGGATATGCTGGCAACAACTTCTCCAATGCAAACACGTTTTCCTATATTGAAAATAAAACTTCAAAAACTCCAATCATAATTGTTTTGCGTAGCATTTAAAAAATAATAAGTTAGCGTTTTAAACATTTTTTGGTGCATGTAAAAAATAAATAGATATATATATAATGTAGCGACAATTATTAAGCAGCAATGATTATATTATAAAATTTTATAATAATTATTAAAATAGTAATATGGCAGTTTACATAATTTCAAATTCAACTTATTTAAATAACTAACCTCCGCCGAAATTAAATAATCGACTTAATTTAGAGTTGTCCAGCTGCCCTTCGCTAGTCAGAAATCTCTCAGGACGAAAATTATAAGGATCCTTCCAAAACTTTTTATCATAGTGGATGCTGTAGTGGCTAATTACAGCCGACGTTCCCTGCACAATTCCACAATAATTTTGTTAATAAGTCTACGTGAGCATTATTTTAATTAGAAGAGACTGGGAAGATTAAATGGGGAATGGTAAGAATAAATTAATTTAAAAAAACTATTATTCTTTTAAGGTTGGGAACTATGGATATAAACATAATTTGTAGCAAAAATAATCTCCATGGATATTACTTAAAATTAGGAAGTTCCACTATCACAAGCCAAAGAAACCAAAAATACACTATGAAATCCAAAATTTTAATTTTTTTTTGGCCAACTCCTGGAGTTTTGGAGCTAGAAAGTCGTTTTTGGTATATCT